>CAKAKR010057453.1:10879-22490 GCA_916700685.1 Adelosebastes latens
GCATCCATCTCAGCTATATTTTGAATTCGGGACCGAACCAACGCACCTTGTACTTTTGTGTCCAGCAGGTCGGCTAAAGCCATCTTTTTAGTCCTGAGGATTTCAGTACATCCTCGATTTCCTGTGGACTCACTAAGATGTTCTAGTTCCACTATCTCAGTCTCCAGATCTCTGATAGATCCGGTAATGTGACGTGTGACATTGAGCGTGTGCTGCTGACATAATAGTTTTATCTGAGTTTTTCCATAGTCCCACCACTGCCTTAGACAGGGAAATTCTTTTTTCCTGTCTAAAACCAGTCCAGAAATAATTAAAAGCCTCTCCAAAACTTTGGTCAACAGCTAAAACCGAATTAAAATGCCAGTAAGCGCTTTTGGGTAAAATATTCCTAATAAAAACACTACATAAAACCAAAGAATGATCTGTAAAACCAACTGGCAAAATCGTACACATTTTAAACACACTAAAATTATGTTTAAAACAACAAAAGCGGTTGAGGCGAGCCAAAGACATTCTGTTGTCTCTTACGTGGGACCATGTGTACTGTCTGCAGCTTGTGTGCATCCTTCTCCACACAGCTGGGATGCGATTGATGTTTGAGGATGTATGAGGACTGGTTTCTGCCCCCTAGAAAAACAGTCCTGAAGTTTTCTTTGTGGTCGGGCAATGTTATGTTTGGGTCTGAATTTGAGTGGGAGGGAGGAAGTGAGTTGTGTACGGGGAGTGGGAGGAGCAGAAGGAGGGGTTGGAGGAGGGAGAGGAGAGGGTGTAATTGGGGAGTCTGGATCTTGGTCAGCCGGTGGGCTGGCCCCTAGTGTCCGCCCGCCCGGCACGCAGAACCCAGAGGGTTGCCCAGAGGAGAATTCAGAATGGGTTTTTCTGGTGGTTGATTTAACCGTTTGTATCCCTTTCATCATGGGTTCTCCTTGTTTGGGTTTCTCTGGGGTCTGCGCCCGGATCGGGCCCGCATGGGTGCCAGCTTCACCTGAGGGAGAAGAACAGAGGGATGAGATGGTGTCATTATGATAACTGAAACGTTAGAACAGGATGATTTACTGAGGCTTATGGAGTCTAGTAGGGGTGGCTTGGTGGATTGTGGGGTTGACTGGGAAGGCACCGCCTTGGGCTGGTCCTTTTCGGCCTCTGGGGGAGGGAACACCCCTGGGTTAGAACCTTGTTAGGACATCGTCACACCCAAGGAACCCTCAAACTACAGACCTGATTGGCCAAGCCAGGGCTAGCTAGCGGTGTTAACAACTAGTTTGTGTCGGTCAGATGGTAAGTATGCGGCCCCCCCGGGTTCCTACTCTAAGAACAGCACGCGGGGTGTGGTGGTCCAGGGTGGCAGAACCTTAATTGTGACCCAGTCTTCTATGAGGGTTAGCCTCACCCATGCAACAGCCCTATTGCACCACACACGACTAATCCTACCTGGCCTTCTACATATTGGCTTCCTTCAAATTCCTTCAAATCCTCTTTGATAATGCTTATAGTTAGGGCTGTCTTGGACCAAACCATAGTTAAGCAGCTATAGGTCTAGACTGCTGGGGGACTTCCTATGACACACTGAGCTCCTTTTTCCTTCTGTATATATTCATGTCCCATTCATTGTTACTAACTACATTTCTTCCCCGGAGTCCTTGTGCTTTCTTGTCTCGCAGGTAACCATGGAGCGGGGTTACTCTTGGAGCGGGGTCATACCTGTCTGTACGAGAGACTACCGAGGCTAACAAGGGACTACCAAGGCTAAGTGACAAAGTGGCAGCCTGGAGAATGAGACTACTCAGTCACTGCCAAAGACATTAAGAACTCCCAGCAAGCATGCTGGTGCTGTGGGAACCAACGCACGGGCATCGATCACAGGGACGTCACACACCAACATACATGGACGTACTGAGAAGAGATGCTGGACAGTGCTGGCAAGCTAGCCAGATGTATGGTGGACTGAGATAGCTGGAAGCTCTGCTTGAAAGCCCGTCTGAGGACGACCCAATGATATCAATTCCGATAGTTGTATTATCACTCTTTAACATCCACTACTATTGGTTTTGTTATTAGTCCTACTTGTATTAGTTATTACATCTGCTGTGCTATTACTGTGGTTGCTTCTCTCTCTCTCTCTCTCTCTCTCTCTCTCTCTCTCTCTCTCTCTCTCTCTCTCTCTCTCTCTCCCCCCAACCGGTCTCGGCAGATGGCCTCCCACCAAAGTCCGGTTCTGCTCCAGGTTTCTACCCACTAAACGGGGAGTTTTTCCTGGCCACAGCGCGCTTGGTGGATCTTGTTGAGTCTCTAAACTATGGTGTACGGTCTAAGACCTGCTCTATATATAAAGCGTCTCGAGATAACTTCTGTTATGATTTGACGCTATATAAAAATAAATTTAATTGAATTGAAATTTCCTCCCAACCCCCAAATCCTCCATCCCCTGGCCCTGCTTAGGTGGCCAGGCCAAGGATGCACCGGGACCTAGGCACACCATCCCCTAGCCCAGCTTAGGTGACTAGGCCGGGGATGCACCGGGACATAGAAACAGATAAGAGGTATTACTCATTACCTAAATTAGCCATTAATTTATCCACTCCTCTTTAAAAAATAAGTCTCACAATATCCTTGTTTTAAAAAACCTTACCCCTACTCATTTACGGAATACTTGCCTAACACTTGTCTCTTCTTTTATCACGGAACATCTAATACTTACCGGTTCCAAACAAATCTCCCAGCCTAAGTAAACTAACGACGACAACAATATTAATATAATGAGTACTTATAATCCAAATTTGCCATTTAACTTACAACATCTTGTCCAAAAACAACCTTACCCTTACTCACTCATGGATTACTTGCCCGTGGCCAGTGCCTTGCCTTTTTGCTCCCCAGTTCAACTGCCCAGTCGATGGACAAGGCAGGGGGAGTCATCGAGATATCTCTCACTAACCTAACCCTAACCCACTATCCTAACCCTAACCATTTCATTTCAATGCCTAAACCTAACTATTCGATTTCAATGCCTAATCCTAACCATCTCTGTCCTCAGAGCGGTCTTAACCTAACCCCAACCTAGGCTCTTACCCTAACCATTTTGACTACAAGGAACTTAAGTTCATAATAATTATAAAATAAACAGGATCTCATCACCAAACTCAACACAATAACCCAAAAATGCAGAGGTGGGGACTCGAGTCACATGACTTGACTCTAGTCAGACTCGAGTTGCAAATTTGAGGACTTGAGACTTGCTTGACCATTGATAAAAGACTCGACTTGACTTTTTTTAAAATTGAATTATTTTAATTTTTCCAGATACTGAGAAGTTACGTTTTGTTTTTGAAACATCGGGTGATTTATAGTGCAATGCGCGCAAACCTGGCAACCTACTAGGACGCAGCAGAGGCCAACGCAGGAGGCAGCGAGCTGTCTTGGAGGGGCCGAGTATAAAAATAATAACATTTGGATTCAATGATTAGGTTGTCGGTGACGGTAGTAAGAAGAGAACAGCAGTATGCAGGTCTGCAGCTCAAAAATCAGTGACACGACCACCACAACATCCAACTTCATCCGTCACCACAAAACCCACAAAGAACGGTACGTGAGTGTGTCTTTTTAGCTAACTTATTGGCTGGTTAAATGTTAGCTAGAAAGCTAACGTTATGTTTAAGCTACGTTAGACTTGGCTTCAAATCGATTTTGCATTTTATTGAGAAGACATATCGTTAATGTAAAAGACAATGGGGGGACTGATTCGGGGCCATATAACCAGTTAAACTATGGGGACACGTTACTAGCTAGCACAGCTGTGTGCTCAATTTCACAGGTTATCAATGTGGGTGATGGAGGCACCGGTATTTTGGTGTGTTGTTTACGTTGACCAGACGTCCCGGTTTGTCCGGGACTGTCCCAGTTTCAAGCTGATGTATCCCGAGTCCCGACAAATATCTGTAAAACACTCAAATGTCCCGGTTTTCAACAGTCACTAATAAATTGTCCCGGTTTTCACTACAATTAAAATAACAATATTATACTTACATAGACGTTTATCATGTTCCCCTCGTTAATTAATTTGTAAGCACGAGATAGTATACAGACAGCCAGCACAGCGCACCCCGCTGCTGTTAAGGCACAATTACACACGGACACCAACAGATCCGCTAGTTACATTTAGTGTAGTTTTGAACCATAGAACCCTCCGTGCTTATACAGTATGTGCACATCAAACGTGTATTCTACACAGTTCCTTCTGCGCATCAACAGGCATTTCGCTCCTCTTATAACTCCCTCAGGACCGTCCATCCTGTCAGTCTTTCACCTGGACGGTGTCTCCATCCTGACCAAAATGTGGTCTGAGCTCCACATTTTTAATTATAATAGGCTGTGGCTGTGGCAAGCAACATGATGTGACAGAGATGGTTCGGGTTCAAAACTAAAGCTGAAAAATAATGTACGTAGGCCCAGACAACAATAAGTTTCCTCTGAGAGAAACTGTCTACAGGACTCCCAGACTGTCAGTGTGTCATGAGGAGGACAGTCCTGTGATTAAAGCCTTGTTATTAAGCTAGTATTTCATGTGTTTTCAAGGTACATTTCGTTTGATTTTAATGCTAATTCAATAATTTATTTGCATGCAAATTACGTTAATGTTATGCTAGATTTATAGTGGACTGGAGCTTCTTATGCACATCTGATTGAGGTTATTAACAGACTAATGTTAGTAAGTTAGCTAAACTGTGATAATAGCCTAACTAAATTAACTCTTAGCCCGTTAGCTAACGTTATGTAAAGTAATGTACAGTGTTTGATATGGTGACCAGGCGTTAGGTAGATTAGCCACAGCACCAGACAGATGGGATTACAGCCCAGGTGTTGATTGCTTCATTCATAATTACGATGCATTATTTTCTGATGATCGAGTTCGTTGTTAAAGTTTTTCTAAAAGTTAGTGAAATGTATTCCTTTGTTGTTTTATAGCTAAGGGATAGTTTATAGCCTACCAATGCATATTTAATAATCAGAGGAGGTTTGTAAATGTTTCATTTCAATAGGTGATATTCCCATAACATTAGCTATTATTATCATTATTATTATTATTATTATCATTAAAGCAGCATCCGGATCAAAATAAAAGGAAGAGAGAAGGAATGAAGAAAACAGATTTTGTTAACAATATTTATTTATCCTTAACTCAATATTTTCAAGGGACTCTTCACTTGCAACTTTTTTTTAATTTGCCATGGCGAGCATTTTAATTTGACTCGCTATGAGCCCTGTAAAGTATGTCTATAATCATCCTTTCATGACCACTGTCTTTGAACTGATTTTAAATTCTGAAACTGGGTTAGATCATCAGAATTTGGTATGACTCGACTTGTGACTTTCTTGACTTGAGCAGTGACTTGACTTGACTTGCTTGACTTACAGCAGGGACTCGACTTCACTTGCTTGATTCTCACCACAATGACTTGGGACTTGCTTGAGACTTGAAGGTTAAGACTTGAGACTTGCTCGTGACTTGCACATGTGTGACTTACTCCCACCTCTGCAAAAATGTAATTCCTTACCTGAAATTAATCCACTCGTTTTCCGAGTTTCAGACACGGACCCAATACACTGGCCCCAGGACACCGCAAGAACCATCTGTAATTACTGGCAACAACAATTCAACTTTTAACTGGGGACAACTGTTCATATACAACTCCCCACTCATCAAATATAACTAATCTCTGCTCTACATTTTCCCTCACCCACACAAAGCTTACAGTTTTGGAGAAAGGACTCACCTTCATCCCAACCCCGGCTCCTCCCGGTCGGCCGGAGCTCCGAGGGGACCTCCACACCTTCCATAGGCGACTAAAACTCTGTGATTGTTTCCGGAATGCTACACAACGAGCACCCATGCCGTTCACTGGACCGTCCATATGGGAACCCAATTCCCATTAACCCATTAAAACCTGCAGATAAAGGAGGCCAAATCGTTTTACAGGATAGGAACAATTACATATTAGAAGCAAACAGACAGTTAAATGACATCACTTATTACAAACCACTATTACATTCCCTTCAATTAGAAACACAAACATCAATCAGAAACATCATCAAAAAACTATACGATCAAAAACACCTTACAGCCAAACAAAAAACCTACCTGGAGGGTCCAGATGAACCAAGGCCTCGTCTATTCTATCTGCTGCCAAATATGCAGTTAAATATACATCTACTGATGCACTTAGACACATCGTCAGTGATGGAACCTGGGATCATTGGGTGTTTCGGGTCTTTCAACATCATACACCCTCACCCAGGCGACCCAGCCGGATTGATCAGGTCCCAACTTGTGTCTAGGTAGCATGTACCCACGGATCACCCCTCTTAATCCACAGCCATCTAGAGGACTTTTCAGCTGCCTCTGTTGTGTTCTTGAAGGCCTTTCTCTGATGTGCACCTGTGATGGCCAGAAAGCTGTATGCTTTGCAGAGAGACCGAGCTGTGAAGCCTCTACAGCCCACCTCTATTGGCACACACCCTGCCCGCCAGCCCCACCTGCGGCACTCCTCCACTAAGTCAGCGTATTTGGTGCGCTTCCTCTCATTTGCTTCTTCCATCCGCTCCTCCGTCAGCTCCAGCAGGACCACCTCTTTTGATAAATCTGAGAACAGCACTATGTCTGGTCTCAGGGTGGTTTCCGCGATGTGCTCTGGGAAACGGAGCTGCTTCCCCAGGTCAGCCTTAATCTGCCAGTCCGGTGCGTTTCCAAGGAGTCCCACTGCCCCCATTGGCTGGGGCTTGGGCTTCTCCCCTGCTCGGACGAAGGCAATCGCCTGTCTTGCTGGTCAGGGAGGCTTGCTCTGGGTGATGCCGATGGAGATGGCTTTTGCTATTGCCTTCAGCACCTGGTCGTGGCGCCATGTGTAGCGTCCTTCTCCCAGGGCTTTTGGGCAACAGCTGAGGATGTGTTCTAGAGTTCATCTTCCGAGACACAAGTCCCCGGAAACCTGGACAGTCCCCTCGGTGGTTCCGGTCGGCCGGCCGATCATGAGTGACTGCGGCTCCGAATCATATAGAATAGCTGGATATATAGATCATTACAGTAACCCATTATCCAAATTACATCCTAATTACATTAAAGATACATATACATTTGTTAATAAAATAAAAAACCTCCAAATACCTAAAAATACTCTCCTCTTTACAATAGACATCAACTCATTATACACCAATATCAAAACCCCACTAGGACTTTCAGCCATTAAACAAATTTTCCTCAAACATCCATACACAACTAGACCGGACCATGCCATTTTACAGTTACTGCAATTAACACTTACTAGGAACGACTTTCAATTCAATGACAAATATTAGCTTCAAATGTGTGGCTGCGCGATGGGGAGAAAATATTCTCCGTCTTATGCGGACATTTATTTGGCCCAGTGGGAGGAATCGGCTCTTGAAAAATGTAATTTAAAGCCTCTCCTTTACACCAGATATCTGGACGACATCTTCGGTCTGTGGGACAAATCAGAAGCGGAATTTTTGGAATTTGTTCAGATTTTAAATCTACACCACCACAAAATCAAACTCCAGTATTCCCTACAAAATTCTAGCATCGAATTCCTGGACACACAAGTTTTTTTTTCACAATTTTAGTCACACATTTAAAGAACTTGCAACCAAAGTCTATTTTAAAGAAACTGACAGACACTCACTATTGCACAAAGACAGCTACCACCCTAAACACGTTTAGAGGTTTGATCAAGTCCCAGCTGATTCGTTTTAATAGGATCTGCACTTACCCGGAAGATGTGGAGCAAGCCACTAGAACCCTCTTTGGTGCACTGAGGCCGCGGGGATATTTGAAGCGCTTCCTCAGAAGCATTAAAGCGGAGGTCAACGGCACCTTCCAGCACAATAATGCACCTGCTTCACAACCACCCAACCAAACCCTCATTCCCCTAGTCATCACACATTCACTCAGTACCAAAACTTTTATTACCACTCTCAGAAATAAATTCCAGGAAACTCAAAATAACAATGAAGCGCTCGGAGGGTGCCGTATGATCTCCGCTTACAGGAGAAATAAAAACCTTAAAGACATTTTAGTACACACAGCTTTTAATCCCAAACCTCGAAAAGGAAGCGCTTCACAAAGCTGATATTGATTTTATCCATTCACCCCATGTTTTTAATAAATATGGTAAAGTGGGTATTAATTTAAAAAAATTATATATTGGAGAAACAAAAGAATGCCATAATACTCAGAATAAAACAACACAAATACATTATGGAACGGGGACATGGTAATACAGTTTTATATCTACATTTTAAAAGACACGGCCCACACAACCTTCAATCCATGGGCCTTGAAAGCAACAGGGATTGGTCCACTGCTCAACGGAGGTCAGTGGAGAGAAACTGGATCTGCCTGTTAAAAACAATAGAACTTAATGAGAAATATTAAGAAGAAATATTATTCATATATTTTATCAAACATTTACAAATAATAAAAAGCAAGCACTCACCTTATTACAACTCCTAATGCAATGTTTTTATCTCTCTTTTAACCATAAAGCCCTTTTACTCCACAGCAATTTAACCTGCAGCAAAGTTGTTTTTTTCCCCCTTTCCTATTTTTTCCTCCACAGCACCATGACTTGCACTCCTTGTCCATATTTAATATGTATTACTAACTGCATGTTTTTTCTTATTTACACTAATATATTTTCATTCTTTTCATATTTTTATTTATTTTTATTATTCCCTTATGTTATTTACTTGTGTTCCAACATGCTACTTACTTTTAAGCACTAACCATTTTGTACAGGACGAGTGACGTTACTTGGTGATTTGTGAGGTTTTAATGGAATACCTTCCACTAAGATTGACGCCACCTGCAGGACGCTATGTTTTAATAGCAGCTCAGCCCTTCTTCACACCATTTCTTATAATCTCACATATCTTTGATTTGTCTGTCTTAATAGAAATTCTTCGCATAGACTTCACGCTTCTTTTATCTCACGTGCGGGTGTGCGCACCAATTCAGACCAATTCTCATCATTGGAGACTCAAATATTGCCAGAATGCCACGCATTTCAGATGACCGGATTCAAACTGCCTGCTACCGAGGTGCCAACCTTAGCCACGCCGCAAATTTCCTGAGACACAATACCCCTAGGTCAAATAGTGTGACGAAAGTAATTCTTTCCTTTGGCCTCAATAACAAGAACCAAGAAAACACCTCCCTACTCAAGAAAGACCTGCATGCCATGCTTGTGGCGGCCATAAATACCTTCCCACAAGCAGTTATCCTTATCCCACTCATCCACTACTCACAGGATCTACCAGAGAACATAAAAGCCAATATTAAAGTACTCAACCACCTCATCGAGGACACCGGGCACCAAATACCACGCATCAAAAAAGAATCCTTCTTCACGGAAAGGGATAACATACACTGGACCCCACAAACAGCACGCAACATATGGCAAGCCTGGGAGGCTTTTTTAATTTAAAGATGCAGAACAAAGAGGTTATTAACCTATCAACACACTTCGACCTAACTCCAACACAGAACCTTCTACTCAAAAAAGGCCTGTCCTTCGTTCCAACCTGGAACGAAGGAGCTCTCCACTCACATCAACACACAGTCAGTCAGTCTGTGAACAGCTGATCAGAGAGGCCGCGGTGGAGAAGGCTACAACTACTCGTTACTGTAAGTTCAATAAAACTTTGCAAGTGTAAAGCCAAGATATGTTATTACCCCTGTTCAACAAGCATAAACATGATGAAACTGTTAATCATGGAGGGAAGCCATGTTTCAATCTGCTCTGCCTGCAGTCTCTCATCCCTCCGCCGCTTTAGACAGACACGGTTAGCTCGGCGGCTAACAGCTAACTGTAAACATGTGTAAGTTATAGAGTTGAGTTGTGACTGACTTTAGTTCCCTGGTCAGCAGTGATCCAGTGTTCAGTGTCCGGGGAGTTTATTGTGAAGGAACGGAAGGCGTGAAGCGGTGAAGCGCTGCAGACTGAGCCTCTGTGTTATTAATTTAGTATCATAAACCCTCATAAACCCTCATAAACAATCATAAACCCTCAGCTCCACCAGCTAAGACTAAAGCTGGCAGTAGGCTGTGTAGTCGGACTGTTTAGGTTAGTTTGTCACATATCTTACTGTGGCCGAAACACCCAATGATCCTGGGGTCCAGCGGAAAATTCTAAAAACCAGGTTTAAATATAGATCACAAGATTGTATCACAAACCATTATAAAACATGGAGAACCAACCAAATATAACTGAATAAAACAAAACTAACTCTCAAAGTCAGAGCTTTAAATTCATCTATGCAGAACTCTAAAATAAGACACAGACAATCCCTGACTCAGCGTCTGCCTTTCTCTCTCTCTCTCTCTCTCTCATCTCCCCACTCTCTCTGTCTCTCTCTCTCTCTCCTCTCTGCTTCCCCCTCTCTCTCTCTCTCTCTCTCTCCGTAATAGAGAGTTGCGGCCAGCGCCTTGCCTTTGGCTTCCCAGTTAACCTAACTTTGCCAGTGCCTTTGGACGAGCGAACTCTCTTTAAACCCAGATTCATATTACCCAAACAATTCTTTCCTTACTGTAAATTCATAACTCTAGAATACACACGTCTAAAGACTTGAACCCTTCTAGGCATGTTTATTGGCTCCTACTAGATAGACACACAAAATTACACAGTTCTGGGACCAGGTCAGAGAGAATTATTAAAGGTCACCTATTATGTAAAATGCACTTTTCCATGTCTTTTAAACATCAATATCTGTCCCCAGTGTGTCTACAGGCCACCATCGTATCATAAAAGACCATCCTCTCTCTTTTTCTCCTGCTCCATCTGTCCGAAAATGGGTCTGAAAAAACGCTGAGCAGCACTTCCTTACTTTGGTGACGTCGGTGACGAATTTCATGCCATATAAGGGTTTCCTGGTGGAACGGTTAGAACCAGAGGAGAACCTGCAGCTAGGTGACCCCGCCCACAGAGTGACTCTCTCTTCGTCCGCCTCCTACTTCTGTTAGTCTGCAAGAACCAGCAGAAAAGGCTTCATGTACTCCCATCATCTAAATATAACATGTTCTTTCACAAAGGCTTTATGTAATTACACTGTTTAAACAGGGGATGTGAAACATTAATTTGATGTCATGCATGTAGAAGAGTACAGGTAGTAAATAGTGACTGTAAGCAACACAACACATTTCTGTTTCACAGTCAAACTTTATTTGAGTAGACAGATGACAATATTAATTATTCACAGCATTTTTAATTCCACCTACAGTTATGTTGACATGGTACAGGAGAAAGTCTTTCAGCTCCGGTGAGTGTAACGTTAACTGGTCTGTAGTCATGGTAACACAGAGACAGCTCCTACAGTAAATAATATTACATTAGTCTGATTACTTCCATACGTTTATCAGGTGTCTTTTACCAGAAATAATGAACTGACTACTGTTTCACATCTTCTATTTTCCAGTCTGATGTTCGCTGTGTTTACACACCGTCACATGTAGCTACATGCTAACATGTTAGCTCTGTAATGTAGCTACATGCTAACATGTTAGCTCTGTAATGTAGCTACATGCTAACATGTTAGCTCTGTA
>CAKAKR010057455.1:8503-24397 GCA_916700685.1 Adelosebastes latens
GCGATAACAACAAGACAAGCTGTCAAACTTTCCTCAAACTTGTGGTCATTATTTATTTATATTGTACTTTACTTTGCTATTATTGTCTAATGAGAGATGAGGACTTCAAGGATTATAATTTTTATTGAAAGGAAAACGGTGACAAAATGTGCAATAATCCCATGAAAAAAAGTACAGCGATAGCCCGTAAAAACGTTGCAAAAATGTGCTAATATGTAGGCCTAAAAACAAATGATATTTGATGCACAATTAATTAATTAAATTTAAAATTTTTATCTAATTAAAAAAATTTGACCTCTGCATTTAACCCATCCTTAGGAGCAGTGGGCTGCTGTAAAAGCACCTGGGGAGCAACTCGGGGTTCAGTGTCTCGCTTTAGGACACTTCGACATGCAGACATTAGGAACCGGGGATCGGACCACCAACCTTGCAGTTAAAGGACCACCGCTCTAACCACTTAGCTACAGCTGGAACCCATCAGCCATCGATCTAGACTCTGGGGGCAACGGACAATATTTCTGGGGTTCTGGTGTAGCCAGTGGTGACTTCCTCTTCCGTGCGCCGGTCAATTGTTTACAGTCCGATTAGCAGGACGAAAGAATGGAGTTGGTGTTGAGCGACGACGTCTACGACGGATTGTTTCGAAGTAGCCCCTTTACAAGCTAATTTTAAGTGATAGCCGGTGGGTTCAGAGATTGCATTTTATCGTCATGCTACTTTTTATTTAGTTTAAGTCTTGTTTTCATTTTGGAAAAAAAAAATGGTTGCCAACTAATGATTACCATCAGAGTCTTCACTGAAGAAATGAACCCCCAGTTTGGGAACACCTGCCATAATGCAACCAATAGCATCTTTTCATTAGACCCTCCCTACCAAGTGGGCTTCCCATTTACATGATGACTAACCTACACCTGCAAGAGCATAAAGTACTGTAGACTCACCCCATCCACGCCATCGTGGCTGTTAGTGAAGAGAATCGGCTCTGGGACTTTGAACTTGATCTCTGAATGGATTTCTTTCAGGTCAGTAACGTTGAGAATCGGCTCCTGGATAAAGACCACGTGGACAAGGTTGAAAATTAACAAAAAAATGAAAAAACAAATATTAAATAGGTCTGAAAAACAATAGACACATGTTATATTTTTTATGACAGGAAATGAGGGAGAGAGAGATGCTATGTATTACAACTGAGGATGTTGGGGTTTATGGTCTGTGCGTTAACGCCCCATCAACACATTAAAACAGGTACTTAGATATCCAAAAACATTTCATAAAAATTATTTTTTTTCAATATAGGCAAATAATCATATAATTATATTATCATTAATTATAACTAATGTTTTAGAGCTTTGTAAGATTTTCATGAAACCACACCCCGCTTTTGACACTATTTACTTCGTTTGTTTACGTACGAATAGTTAAAAAGTTTCTGCTTAACCTCTTTAACCCAACAGTATTTTTACTTTATAATATTTTTGAATGTTTTTATATTGAATGTACATACTTGAATATGTATTATTTTTTGTTATCTTATTTGTTATTATCTAAGTTTTACTTGATCATATTTGATTACTATAATAATACTACTCCATTTGGAGTCAAAATTATACAATTTAGTTGTTTTTTATTGATTTTATACTGTGCACAATGGTAGAATGTGTGATGCACAGGGTAAATGTCATGGCCGAAGGCTCCATTGTTTGCACATAGCCTCCTGTAGTTGACATCAGTAGTATTTTATAACCTGATTCCCTTTCAAGAGGTAGAAAACCCATTTGGCACACTTTGGGTATCCAAGTGGCCAAATGGAGAGTCCGCCTGGTCCTATGCTGACTAAAACCTTTTTAGAATCTATGTGCTTTGTGCTATTTATATCTGCTTTGGCACAGTTGTAGTCGAGGGGTTGCTGAATGAATTCAGTGGCATCTCTGTGCATGGCATCACTGCTATAATGGTGTTATCCACTGTCTGGTCTAGAAAACATTTTAGGCAAGGATAAAAATTTTACTTTTTCCTTTGGTTCATCACAATTTACTCAGGCATAGTAACAGTCACAATGTTACTGACGCTGGGGATGAATTCTCTGAGGTCGTACCTATCCATAGAGAACAAGATCATGCATATAGACCTGGTAGTTGTGGAGCTATTCTTGATCTATTTTGGGTATGTTTGTCTAGGCGAACCACACCTTCCAGCACCCTGGTGCTATAATTCAAGGCTAATTAGATCTATTTCCCCAAAACAAGCTAATTTTCCCACATCAACTAAGACTGAAAATGAAATTCTAACTTGAATGTATTTGAATTGTGAAACAAGCCTGCAGTCAGGTGGTCACTTGCCTTGAGAAAGTGATCCAACTCCAGGAGCTTTCGAGGGAAAAAGCTGGCGACCAGGTTCTCAGCCTACAGTAACAAACAGGAGAGAACGTTTCGTTATAAACTGAACTTTTTGCTTAAAACGCTCACATGAAGCATGAACTGAACCAGAGAGCAGAGAGAAGATAAAAGACAGAAAGAGAGTAAAGAGAGGATGAAACTGATAGAGGAAATCTTGGCTTAGCTGTATAAATGTAAGATACTCACCTCACTGCTGATCTGCTCCCTGAATGTTTCCACCTGTCAACAGATTGATGGGCAGTTAGAACACCTCTATATTCATTAAGAAGTCCCCAACAGTGTAACAGACTAGCTAGAGGGCAGCTGTACTGTACTAAAAGTAAAAGGAAAAAGCATGCGATTTGGAACGCAGCCATAAAGGAACCTCAGAAAAATCAACCTTGTTCCGAAAGGCTATGTCACTTTTAAATGTCTTATTTTGTCAGACCAACGATGATATAAACAGAGAAAAGCTGCAAATCCTCACACTGGAGAAACTGGAACCATCAAATGTTTGCCATTTTTACTTGAAAATGACTTAAATGATTGCTGAAGACTGAGATATGGTTGAAAGCGCCAGAAAAAAAAAAGCTTTTCATATATCTTTTATGTTTACTTCTGTTAAATTTCGATATATGAGGCCAATACTGATCTGAAAAAATCTGAAATAACAACTGCGACCAAGTGTTGGGCAGGGCATTTTACAGTCACTTGTCTCTGGCGGACACTGTTTCTAAACGTATCTTTGGCATTTCTGTGCTTCAATTTCTTGTCATTTATCGGCTGACATATTCACACATAGCCTACCTACGTTTATATCTGCAATGAGCTAATATCGGCCGATATATCAGCCTGGCACTAATTGAAAGATTCCTTGTGTGGTACGGTGCATTTTTTTGGTTCCCCTAATAGTATCAGCAGTTTTTGAGTGCAGGCCTTTAACCTGACTCCTCCTCCACCAACCCACTAATCAGGCCAGGCTATATAAGGCACCTGGGGCTGGTTAAGTCCTCTTCTTGCTTCTGCCTGGCATGCTGTTGCTGCAGCAGCTTTTACAATGTGACACTTCCCTTACCCTGGTCCATGGTTCCACCGCTTCTGCTGAACAATTCTTTGTGATGCCCCATGGTGGTGAGAATAGAGTGGCTCAGTATTGAGTAATGTTAAGTTGCAGCATTATTAGCCAGGTTAATATTTGTTTCATTTTAGGCAGACATAAAGTAACACTGCTGCTGTTTTTGCCCCCTTATTTAGACTCATTGTTTTGCCCCTTTAAAAATACTTCTGCTTTGATTTGTTTGAGTGATAGTTTTGTTCTTTTTGCCCTTGTTTAACTGTTTATTTATACTACTGTGTTGATTTATTTGAGTATTAGCTTTGACCACTTTGTTTATTAGTTGGCCCGAGTTATTTTGCCTTTTAACCAGCTGGGTTGTTTGTGTTTATTCTCTTTGGTTGTTTAATTCTTTTTGTATTTTTCTTTCAGAAGCGGAGAGTCCCTTTGTTAGGAGGCTATATGCACCATGGTGAGGTACCTCTGCCTATTGCATGGGAGTTAAGAGCCCTGGGGACACAAATAAACTGCACCATAGTTTGGCTGTGAGGTTTGTTGTGTTGCACCCAAGGTGAGTAAGTGGTAGCACCCCTGCACCCTCCTCAGTGTAGTCTCGGCTTAGATTAGTTTAATTTTGGACTGGCAGCTGTACTATTTTAAGGTCACACTTAGATTTAAAATTTTGTATTAGGCCTTTTTAGATATTGTTAAAATAAAGAACCATTTTAATAACCCCATATTAGTTTGTCATTTTTAATCTGTTTAATCCTATTTTCTTTGCCAACAGCTCCATCTCATTTAGTGCTCTTTCTTTGATTAATTCCAAAAAAATATTTGAATTCTTTTGCATCACTGCCTCCACAGTAATGAATGTGTCCAAAGTGGGGCTCGTGGGCCAAAGTTGGCCCGCCATCAGGTTTGACTTGGCCCGCCAGATGTTCTTTTTTTTTTTATTAAAAGACCCAACCGACCTTACTGTCTTTTGGAGGCCGTACCGGGCTCGGGTTTATGGTTAGAAGATAGTGGCATCATATGAAATTAGAAAACCTAAGGACTCCATTATACCAATCATGTCATGCTAGCTTGTCAGGAAGGAGGCTAACACTCTAAAGTTGGGCTAAATTTTGGCGAGGAAAAACTGGCATGGCCATTTGTCAAGGTGTCCCTTGACCTCTGACCTCCAGATATGTGGCTGAAAATGGGTTCTATGGGTACCCACGAGCCTCCCCTTTACAGACATGCCCACTTTATAATAATCCTATGCAGTTTTGGGAAAAACATGCAGTATTTTGAATACAGTATACAGGTGTTATTTTTGCCTATTCTAAAAATGGTGTATTTTAATATTTCTGCATACTGGGGTCCCTAAACAGTCTTGGAAATGCATAAATTGCATAAATGAGCCCAATTGTATTCAGCAGGTGGGTTTTAAGGGGCTAACTATGTAAAACATATTCAATTAAGAGAACTTGATTACCATTTTGGATCTCAACAATACAATAGGTGTTTAATTTTGGCCCGTGGCCCTCCATTGAGTTCCAGTTTTGGCCCTCCAAGGGAAAAGTTTGGGCACCCTTGGTTTAGTATTTCCTGGGGTGAAAGGCCCCCAGGTTTGTCAAGCTAGTCTACTTCACACTGACGGTCTCCACCACTCTCTGTGCCACACTCACAGGTAAGTCCTCTGGTGTAACGGTAAACTTGTGGCAGAGAGAAAACCCTCCTACAGAGTTTATAGCTTCACTTCAGACCAGTTCACATGTGTGACTTCATATTTAGGTTTGAGTTGAGAGAACAGTGATGAAGAGGAGGGTCTGACTACAGTGTGGAGCCGACACCAGTGGTGTTACCATGGATGTGTTAAGGTCTCAGACGGTGGACGGTGTCCGGTGAGGGTTGAGCGGCTCCGTTAAGGCCCGGTGTGTCTCTGAGCAGTCTGGCGGGAAGCTTTCACACTCACCCTGGTTTTCAGCTCCCGGTCGACCTTCAGAAGAGATGACATGGTGTAGAATAAACGTCACAAACCGCTCAGGAGTCCAGATAAACCTTTTCTGTTGCTCCTCGAGTAACACCGCATGCACGGGGCCGCCACTACGCCACAAGACAATGACGTAGTCAGGAAGCGACGAGGCAGCACATTCATGCGCGTTTGGTTTGTTCCTCAGCCTGAGCCGGTTTGAGCGAGACTTCTCCAGTCAGTAGGATGAGGATCCGCCCTCCCAGACGGAGCTGTGAGAAAATCCAGCAAACCCCTTCATGTCGCTCTTCATGTGACGACATTATCTATTTATTTATTTGTTTATTGGGACATTTCATCAAAATTTTACATGAAATGAAAGAAGCAGTAAAGGAAAAACAACGATACATGAAAGCCAACTGTTTAAATAAAATACATGAATAATTTATAAAACAAATAATAGTCATGTTCAATAATCACTATTTTGAAAAAAATATATTAAAATGACAAAATATCCATAGAAATATTTGGAAAACAAAAAGTGAAAGGGTCCATTATGATTATGGGATGTATATTGCCTTGTTTGTATACTTTTTAAGGCAGTTTTACATATTTACATTTACATATTTTATTTTGTGTTGGAACAGCGTAGCCACACACGAGCGCGCATGGGACACGGACCCGATTTATACGTGTAAGAAGTTACAAACGGTACGTTTAAAGCAGGCATGGGCAAACTACGGCCCGCGGGCCGTATACGGCCCGTTGGGCTTTTTAATCCGGCCCGTCGAATATTGGTACAAAATTGTCCAAATTATAGTAAAGACCGCATTCATTTTACCTTTTTCCTGCAATACCCGGCGTTTCAGTTGATCCCACTCCCCAGTACGAACACTCTAATAGCCCTTATTTAAAAAAATTAAGATCTATTTCGACCACACTCTGACCGTCACCACGGTCTCCACCTTGAATAAGTCCATTCTTCTTCCTATTTGCGAGACCACTGTGTGTTATAGCTCACCCGGTAGAGCGGGCGCTCTTACCGCGGTAGGCCGGGGTTCGAATCTACCTTTCGGCACTTTTTATTTAGCCAAGGTTTTTGCCTTGTGTTCCCCCTTGTGTTTAAAAGGGCGTTTTCATTTTCTTTTTTCATAAATTACTGTTTTTCCCTTAAACCTCTGTGCGCAGTAGGTGGGATTGGTTTAGAATTGCCACAGCCAAACTGACACCAAACTTTGATGCACTGGCAAAAAAGGGTGACCAACAACACTGTTCCCACTGAAATTAAATGTAAGTTTTCTTTACTTTTTAGTTAATGGCTTTTATTTGTAATTTATATTAGTTCACACAAACACTCTCCATCCATCTGATACTGGCCCGGCCCGTCTGTCAAATTTTAAAACTCATTGTGGCCCCTGAGCCAAAAAGTTTGCCCACCCCTGGTTTAAAGGGACCGTTTGTAACTTCTTACACGTATAAATCTCTCCGGGTCGGTGTTCCATGCGCACTCGCGTGTGGCTACGCTGTTCAGACTCAGACTCCAACACAAACTACACGGAAGCACCAAAACTGCAAAGTTCTATCTAGTGAAGCCCGTCTGTTAAACAGTGTTAGACGCGGGGGAGACCGTAGCTTTGGTCTCCAGGGCCGGAGTCTCTGCTGTACTCTGCTCCTCTGCTCCTCTGCCTGCCTGCCTTCACTCACAGCTCGCTCCACCTCACGTGCATGCGCGCACACTACACACTGCAGAAGAATTAGTTTAGTTCTGAGAATATCTAGTGAATGTACAGTGGACGTTTGTGCAGAAATAACTGCTGCAGCTCCTCCAGACCAACAGTGGTTTCCCGTGTCTTGTGAAGTGACGGGGCTCCGCAGAGAGAAACGTTATCGTCTCCGACCAAAACTCCGGTGTCTCCCCTGTTCCCTCCGGCACCCGGTCAGGAGGCTGAAGCAGGAAAAGCCAACACTAGGATCAGCAGTGATTCATGGAGAGACCTTCGTCTGGTCAGCTAACATTACTGCCAAGCAGGTGAAATATAGAGTGATATTGTGGTTTTAGCTGATGTGTGTCGTCTCACTGTTTTGACGGATGCTCACTCACATTCAGGTAGCGCGTGCACACAGGCGAGCGCGAGCAACAGGACGCTGACTTTCGTTCGTTGACTTAACGGCCACAGGTGTCGCTGTTACAACCAATTTATGCTTCTTACAAACAGTCCCTTTAAGATCTGGTCTTATAAATTCTTTACCAAAAAAGTGGCCCATTTTACCTTGCTCCATCCTACTTCAGTATAAACTGATCCACCAAAAGGAAACACCCATAGCTTTGAGCCCACGATCAGACTGACAAAAATATGTGCCTCAGTTAGTCCCCCAATTTAACAATAGTTTTGATTGGTCTGAGGTTGCTAATATGGACAGGGCATCGTGTTACATGAAACATGTCAGAGAAATTGTATGTTAAGTGAGTCTGACATAGCAAATGTCACTCATCACTAATAAGGATAATGAAGCAATTATTAGGAAGTTTACAAACAAAGCAAAATGTTTATTTTGACAGGCTTTCCCTGAAGCTGGAAGGCTGAAAAAAAACAAAAAACACTGGGGAGGCAAATTCAGCTCAATATAGCGAAACCAATTAGTCTGGTGTATTGTGTAAAAACAGTTAATAGATGAGAACATAATTGACATCATTATGTTCTCCGCCTCCCAGCCCTCATCGCTCCAGCCTCGGTCTGGGTCTCATTCACATGAACGGAGGAAGAGAAATAACTCTGGATTCAGCTATTAGTACATTTTACAACTTCCAGGTACTAATGACCTAAATAAGGGCTATTAGAGTGTTCATACTCGGAAGTTGACTATCCTTGATGTAGATAAACATAACATGAAGAACACGGAAGAACATGGCTCAAGTTTCTACACGGAGGTATTTAAGTGGAGGACAGTTATGTTGCGCCGCCCCGTTTGGACTTTTCTCTTCGAGCGCTTCGAGGACTCGACAGACTTTGTGTGTTTGTTTTATTTATTCACGGACTGTCGTTCATATAGAATATAAATAGTGTTTTTAATTGCCGGCTGAAGATTTTAAAGGAAGTTTTATGTGAGAAGGAAGGAAGGAAGTGAGGAAGGAAGGAAGGGAGGAAGGGAGGAGGCGGAGTTTCAGAGTGAAGAAGTTTCTCTAGAAGGTTTTTTAATTACTTTTCTTTAAATCATGGCGTGTGAAGGAAACGGCATGTCAGGTAAGCTTTCTAAAGTTTCTTTTCATCGTATAGTTCAAGTTAAAGTCAGGTTAACATTCATATTTATCATCGCTGTGTTTTCAAATGGCCCGCGGCTGTTTAATCTAACACAGAGAGCACATTCATACAGCCAGAGGTCCTGATGTTTAACCTGTGTTAAACACACTAAATGCTGTTTGATTCCTCCACAGATGCTCGGATAGGAGAGGCCCTCATCAAAGAGTAAGTATCAATTCAATCAATCAATTATTGTTACGTTAAAATCATGTTGTATCATTTTCTAGATACTTATCTCTAAATCAAAAGAAGTAAAAAGTGTCATTCAGGATCCAGATGGGTCCACATATCACATCTTAACATGTAAACTAAAGTTGAAGTGATCGAATGTGATGATAGTCAGAAGAAGAAAAGTAAAGAAAGTAGTTCTTCCTGTGTTTCACTGTGTGAAATTCCTCTCATGACATGCACTTAAAATACCATGGCCATGTTCTGACAGGAATGATGACAGAGATCTCTATCGACAGGGCAGTAAGCTGTTTGCATAGGCAAATATGTTGCTTCCTAAGTTCAGTATGTGTTCTGTAAATGTAAAAATGTTCATTATTTAGAGCTTTCTGCACGCCTATAGTTTGTATACAGCCCATCTTTGGTGTAGCTACAAGAAAAGTGGCTTACAATGATGCAATGAGGTTGTTGCTTCAGGTTCCCAGATGGCATAGTGTTAGTCAACTGTTTGTGTCCTCTGGTATTCCCACATATGAGGCACTTTTAAGACATTTGATGTATAATTTCATGTGTCGCTTGGATGAGTCAGAGAACAACATCATAGTGGCTTTAACAAGAGCCTGGGTACTCATCCAGGCTCAGAAAACACTGGCGGGAAGAATTGAATGATGAATTGCTGTGGTTTTATCTTGTATGTTTTTTTTTTTCTTTTTTTGTATTGCTATGGAGCCTCCTGTGTGTCTGTAATAAAGTTTGAATTGAAATGAAATCAGTCAATTAATTGATGAGATGAGCTCCAAAAATGGATCAGCTACTATTTAGGTAATTATTTAGAATTTCAGGTTTTCAGTCAAAAAATACCATAACTATTGCTGTTCTCACATGTGAAGATTTACTGCTTTTCTGTGTCATAATAATACATTTTGGACTGTTGTTCTGACAAGTTTTAATTGGCTTTTTTTCATCTACATTCTGACCCTTTGTAGATTAAAGGGGAAAATAAGCAATTATGAAAATAATTATGTGCCCTGACCTAAAACAGATTATTCCTCCAGCCCCTGCCCAGCATATCTAAAGCACAGTTGAACAAACTCTGAATAGTCTGTCGTTTTGTTTTACTTCCGCTTCACTTGCTCAGCATCATTTAGTAAAACTCTGTGTTGCAATTTTGAACTTGAAAAATACAGCCTTCTCTTGCCCAACTCTGCATTGTTAAATTGCTCACTTAAAGCTCTAGTTTCAGTTTCATTTCAGGTCACCGACATGCATGCCGTTTACAGTAAATCACACCACACTCGTAAAGTGTGTGTGTGTTATATCATGACTCATATCAAGAAGACAATAAATGGAAAAACTTCACTGCACTGAAGTGTGTAATGCTGTTTTTCAGAAATGGGTGCGTCCGCCTCTGCAAAGTTTATTGTTTCCTGTCAACTTAAAGCCCCCCCCCACCCCCCCTCCAGTGTATTTTTCCATTTCTGATATTTCATAATTATTTGAATCCTTTCTTGACTAAGTTGATCAGCCACACTGTTTGCCAATTTTTTGACAAATAACTTAGTTTTATGCTCAAAGTTAAATGGGTAAAATGGGAATATGATGTATGACTATAGTAGAAGCTGCAGGTCAAAGGTCATCCTCCATGCTGCAGGCGCACTCATACCCGTTTGAGACTGAGCAGCAAACCGATAAATCTGTTTATTTGTCTGTCAGTTTGTCTTTCTAGTTAGTTAGTTAGTTAGCTGTAGTTAGCTAATCCAACTTGTTGCATTAGCTAACAGGGTTTTTATTTTTTATTTTCCTCCACCTTAGTTTAGTGTGTTTATTTTCACAATGACATTTGTGTGTGCGGTGAACGGGTGAAATCAAGAGGAAAGAACTGTAGTCTGTAGTTGTCATTCAAAAAGGGAAACCAGAAGACAGAGGACGGCGGATATAAAAAAACGCTGTTATGATACGTACGTGAAACGAAGCGGCGTTTGCCGACCATTTTCACACCACTCTCACTCACCACTTAGCTTCATTCCAGGTATTCATGTCTTTGTGAAAATATCCGTGTGTTGAAATTAACAGATGAGATTAAGATGAAAAATGAGAAGAGTCTTCTGTGTTTTTCCTCTTGACTTTACTCGTTGGCTTGCTTTCCTCACTTCCGTTTCTCTTCTCATGCACTGATTTCCGTAACCTGAACAGCCAATCAGAGTGATTTCTCCTCACCGACGGGCGCCGCCGATTAAACATGCTGAATCGGCCGAAAAACCTCAGACACGAGGAGACTAGAGCCGACGGTGCGGGACACACCGCAAAAAATAGGCCGAACAGGCGCTCAACGACGGCCCCAAACTGTCCGACGGCCGACTGTCGGCTCGGTGTGTCGGGACCTTAAATGAGAAACGTTTCATGTCTCGAACAAGAAACGGAGCAAATAGTGTTGTTGTGATATTGGCAGCAAATACCTGCCCTAAAAATCACATAATGTACAGTAGAATAAGTGGAGCCATCTCTTTGTCCTGAGCTGAATTTGATTTGTCTCATACACATCAATTTAAAGGGGACATATCGTGCTAATTTTCAGGTTCATACTTGTATTTTGGGTTTCTACTAGAACATGTTTACATACTTTAATGTTTAAAAAACCCTTTATTTTCCTCATACTGTCTGCTTGGATATAGCTGTATTTACCCTCTGTCTGAAACACGCCATTTTAGTACATTTCAATGGAATTGCAACAGAATTGCGTTGCTAGGCAACAGCTTGGGTCCATGTTTACTTCCTGTCAGCTGATGTCATTCACATCCACTGCAACAGGAAATAAACTGGGACCCATTTAGTATGTTTACGTTTAAAACTGTGAAATGGTCTAAATATTGTAGATTTGTGACATCACAAATGGACAGAAATCCTAACGGCTTGTTTCAAAAGCTCAGTTTCTGAATACGGGCTGTGTGTATTTCTCTGTGGATTAAGCGTTTCAATACTTTCACAGTATTTATATAGAACTTAAACCTGCTTTATAATATAAAAGCCATGAAAATGTCACTTTTTTACAATATGGGACCTTTTAAAAAGCTCTTCACAGTGTAGGGTTAGTGAGCAGGGGTCAGTTTGGGAAAGGGCCTGTGTTTTAACATCCTGTTGTCCTCCAGGGTCATAGAGGAGGAGCTGAAGGACCTGCCCTCAGAGGACGTCCCGCCCCTCACTCCACTGGCTGTGGAGGTAAAGAATGAGCAGGAGCAGAAGATGGTGACCCAGCTGGGCAAAATGATCCGCATCATCGGCGACAGTGTCCGAGGCGACAAGGAATTCCAAGAGTGAGTCTCTCAGCCACTGTATCTCAGTACTCATGGTAGAATACTGAAAACGTCTGTCGCACGGTGTTATATGTGATATAAGTTTCTGAATTTTTTTTTTTAACTTGCTCTGCTCCTATCCTCTCTTGTGTCTCTGTTGCAGTGCGATAGACGGGGTGGCTTGTTCCTCCGGCTCTACGTGGGACAAGTTTCAGAAAGTGGCAGACAGTGTGATTTCACCTGGGATCACCTGGGAGAGGATCGCTGTGCTCTTCTACGTTGGCGGCAGGCTGGCTGTCAGGGTGGGTACAGCTTCTTTTTGCCGCAGATCAGAATGGATTTTCATGGGAAAATCTAAAGTTTGGAGGAACAAGACTGGATTACCGGCACAGGAGCAAAGTAATGTACTGCTGTGGACGGGGGCAGCAGCAAAATGTATTTTAGACGCCTAAAAGAAAGGCCCACCTAAAAAAAGCAAGTATGTAAAATAAGTAGTTGGAATATTTTCCGACGGGGAACTGAATGAGAGTGAAACCTCTCTCTCAGTTGACAAAAACGGTATAGATAAGTTGCCCTTTCAGTCCAGTTCCCAATCGGAATGGCGGCAAGATAAAGCGGTGAAAATATTCTAAATATAGCGTACACTAAAACGGATATTGGAATACGTTTTGCTGCTGCCCCCTTCCACAGCAGTACATTGCTTTGCTCCTGTGTTGGTACTCCTGCCTGCCTCACCAAACTGGGAGACGTTCTGACCGCCATCTACTGTAGGTAATACACTGACTATGGATAAGTACCTCACACAACCCCACTTCAAATAATCCAAACTATCCCTTTAACAAAGTTGCCAGTTGGGCCAAGCCACTGTAGTTTAGTCTAAAGTGAAAGTAGGATTTAAAGATAGCTTAAAGAGTAACTAAACCCCCTCAAATTGTTCAGCTAAAAAACAATATATATGGGTATTTGGTTTTGTTGTTGATAGGACTGTGTATTGTCAAAAATCTGGCGATACGATACGTATCATGATACAGGGGTTACGATTCAATATATTGCGATACTGTAAGCATGGCAATATATTGCAATTTTTTTGGTGGATTTACTTACCGTCTGCCCTCTACTGGTTGAAACTCAGCTATTGCAATTGAATTTTGCTATTGGCTGATCTGGTGGCAGGTGGCACATAGCGTATAGGGTGGCAGCTTTCGTCACCAAACCCAACCCCTCCTATAAAATCACTGCTGAGTCTCCCGACTCTGCGGGCAGAGTCCAGACTGTGGGAAGAGGATTATTCGTGAAGCGTAGCTGTTACCCTTTCAATTAGCCTGTGAATCGCTTATGCTAATCGCTAGCATACACATATCCCAGCCTTGCATGTAAACTCAAATTCACAAATGTTTTTACTGTATTTTGTCACCATAACAGACCCTTCACAGCATTCTTACCTAACATAATCATAACAATAGTCTGCATGCTAGTGATTAGCATAAGCTAAATGAAAGGGTAACAACCATCATGAACGCTAATTTAAAAACAGTAAAGTCCGGCTAAATGTTGAATTAACGTAGACCAAACCCAGCAGTTCATGTGGTGCTTTTTAACTTCTGTAAGTGTAGCATGAAAGCATGGTGGAATTAGCAAGCCAGCTAGCTAACTAGCCAGGCGCAAAATAAGTACAATTTAATAACTTAATGCTTCATCCACCCACTCTAGTAACAGCTTAGGAAAGCACATTGCTAATCAGTCATTAACACTGACAGTAGAGAGAGAGAAGGTGTGTGCTGTGCTGTGATTGGCTCAGTAGATCTACGATGGCACAACCTGATGGCCACCGCAGAGCCTGATGGAAGGTCAAACCATCATTTATCACGAATATCGGGCTTCCATAAGATTGCTAACCCAACTTTAGGCACATTTCTCTGTGTATTGATAACGGACTTTGGAATGACATGTTCAACAATCACACATGAGTGTATTATTCACGGTCTGTTGCAGTTTTTTTCCCCAAAGATCCGGCAATGTAATTGAAATGAACTACAGAGTTAGGCAGCAGCTTCACTTTGTGTATGAACCTTGTGTTTTTGTTGTCCGTCAGATGGTGGAGGCTCACCTCCCTCAGTCAGTGAGGGAGATCCTGAGGTGGACCGTGGATTTTTTCAGAAACAATCTATTGGGCTGGATTCGGGAACATGGAGGATGGGTATGTTGTTAATTTCTTCCATCTTGGTCCTTTCAGAGCACTCCTCTACTCATGTTAGTTTTGTGTTCACAGGAACACTGAGACCTTTGTTCATTTAGCCCCACTATATGAGGTTATACAGCAATGTAGATAAAGCTATATTTATCTCATATCTGGCCAGCCATAAAAGCTTGAAAGTCTGTCTGTGACTTACTGAGTGAGTGATGAAGTTACACCATTGGTGGATTGAGTGGTGGAGTTTCCCCATTGGCTGTTGCTCTTTCAAAATGATTAGGCGCGCCGCGGACAGTCCTCAATTAACATCCTCGGGATCAGGGATGTCACGAGAACCGATACTTAGATACCAAGTCGATGCCAAAATACTAAAGTCCAAAAGGACGCAGTAAACACAATAATGCTGCACAGTGAACAATAAACACGTGTTGAAATCGGCAGGAGAGCTAGTTAACGTTAGCTGTTAGCAGCACAGTCCTGCTTGGCTAAATAATGGAGCTAACAGCTAATGTTAACGGAGGTTCATTGAGTTACACTGTGATGCGTTCAAGCTCTATTCAGTAACATTGGAAATGGAATTGGGCGAAGGTTAATTATGACGTTATCATGATGTGTTCAAATGAAAGCAAAATAAAATGGATATTAGAGAGGGAGTTATGAAAAAAGTATAAATGTGGTGGTGCAGTGGTTAGCACTGCCGCATCACAGCAAGAGGGTCGCAGGTTCAAACCTGGCTTGGGGGTCCTTCTCTGGGGAGTTTGCATGTTCTCCCCGTGTTAGCGTAGGTTTTCTCTGGGTGCTCAGGTTTCCTCCCACAGTCAAAACACATGCAGGTTAGGTTCACTGTTGACTCTAAATGTCCCGTAGGTGTGAGCGTGAATGGTTCTGTCTCTATGTGTCTCTAGGTGTACCCCCCCACCCCCCTCCCCCCGCGACCCTGAATAGGATTTGCGGTTACAGATAATGAATGAATGAATGAAATGTAATTTAGTTGCATACATGTCTTATTCTCTTCAGTATTTTCTCAAGGGAAAATTATGACACACCACATGATCAGAGTTGTCCCTCCACAGATCAACAGTATCTCGGATTTAGCGGCGGCGTCCATGCCGAGTGTATCCTCATTGAGCTCTCACAGCTGCGGCCTCGTCGTCATCTTCATCGCCGGCCTGGCTCTAGGAAGCATCATCACCTGGAGACTAACCAGACAGCTCTGAGACACACACACACACACACACACACACACACACACACACACACACACACACACACACACACACACACACACACACACACACACACACACACTCACACCAGACCTGGGTCACCATTGTGTTAAAGGGACTATTTGTAACTTTCAGAAATGCTTGTTAACAGTGACACCTGTGGCCGTGAAGTCAACGAAAGTCAGCGTCGGGCTCGCGCTTGCTCGCTCTAAATATACCTGAACGAGCATCGCTCAAAACAGTGAGGCGACACACGTCAGCTAAAACCACAATATCACTCTATATTTCACCTGCTTGGCAGTAATGTTAGCTGACCAGACAAAGGTCTCTCCATGAA
>CAKAKR010057456.1:0-119006 GCA_916700685.1 Adelosebastes latens
AGAGACCCAACAGGATCCACCAAGTGCGCTGTGGCCAGGAAAAACTCCCCGATTACTGGGAAGAAACCTGGAGCAGAACCGGGCTCAGGGCGGGCGGCCATCTGCCGAGACCGGCTGGGGGGATAGATAGATAGATAGATAGAGAGAGAGAGAGAGAGAGAGAGAGAGAAGCAGCCACAATAATAGCCTAGCAGCTGTAATAGCTAATACAAGTAGGACTAATAACACAAAACCAATAGTGGTGGATGGAAAGAGTGATAATACAACTATCGGAATTGATGTCATTGGGTCGTCCTCAGACGGGCTTTCAAGCGGAGTTTCCAGCTGTCTCAGTCCACCATACATCTTGCTAGCTCGCCAGCACTGTCCAGCATCTCTCCTCAGTACGTCCATGTGTGTTGGTGTGGGACGTCCCTGTGATCGATGCCCGTGCGTTGGTTCCCGCAGCATCAGCATGCTTGCTGGGAGTTCTTGATGTCTTTGGCATAACAATCTCAACAATCACAACAGACAATTATGGAGATAAAAGGCATCCTTGTCTCATGCAGCAGCATGTTGGAGCACAAAGATAGGCTATTACTGTTGCAGAGAACAGCCATTGGGGACTAATAAAGTACTGCTGGCATTGTTATCCACAACATATTCCCACTTCCGGTGCAGACAGGAAGTTAAAAGACAAAAGTCTTCTTGTTGCTGAAACGTATATGATCATTCTGCCCGAAGTATAGGGTTTTCTTCCACAAAAATTAGCACACTGTCTATTAAGGAATAAACCAATTATATAGTTCAAAATGGAGTGGAAGAGGGAGATTGCACATAAAAATAAAGGCATCAATTTTGCCATCATTCTTTTTCTCCTACTGCTAATTGATAAGTGAACATTGCCCAATTTAAAGAAGACATATCATGAAAAACCCACTGTTTTGGTGCTTGTGCTCATACATTTGGGTATCTGGAGTGCCCACCAACCCACAAACTGTGAAATAAGACAACCCAGTTAGTTTTTTGTGGGCTGCCTGGATCAGAAAACGTGATTCCACAAGCCATTCAGATTTGGCTCCCCTTCCTATGTCATGTGCAGCATCATTACAATATAATACAATACCCATACTATTTAGTATGCCAGAAAAAGATTTAGTATGTCTCAATACATAGTTTGTCAAATGCAGTATGCCAAAAATGCCATGATGTCCTACTGCATCCGGTCACATTTTGTAGTGTGCAAGCCAGCATGCTTTTCTGGCTATTCTGACCCACAATCCTCTGCACAGCAGATATATGAGCAAGAGGGTCAAAGTTCAAGTCACAATGTTATGACGAAGCAGTATGGTACAATTGTATGCATACTGCATGCATACTTTGTAAGGGCAGCTGCAGTATGTACTAAAAGTAAAAAGAAAAAGTATGCAATTTGGAATGTAGCTTATCTTTGCAAAGGTGCACCATTTTTTCCAGAGAAGACTGGGCTTTTTCAGGAGGAGGGCTTAAAGAGAAAGACGCTAAAACGGAGACAGAGGGGGAATACAGGTATATTCAGACAGACAGGATGAGAAAAAGAATGTGTTTTTTGAACAATAAAGCGTGTAAATATGTTCAAGTAGAAACCCAAAATACAAGTATGAACATGGAAGTGAGCACAACATGTCCCCTGTAACTAAAAAGAGAACAGACATAGTAATAATACTGCATGGTCTGTGTACATAAAACAGCTTTGAAATGAAATAATGTTGCATGCTAATGTGCCTATGAAATATGAAAAACAGGTCATATCTAGGTCATTGATTGAATTCCTTTTTCCAAATGAATCAAATATGTGTTCAAGCTGTTAAGGGGAATTTTTCAGTGAGGAAAATTACGGCATGCTTTCACTTCGTGCATTTCCCCGCTTTGATGATCACAACATTCCTATGTATTATTATACATGGCCACCTAGTTTATTCAGCACACTGGAATAAAAATAGAGCATATAATACATGCAGTTCGAGGAAAGGTTACGTGTGCGGTCCGCTGATGATGATCCTTGTTTCATGACGTCAACGGCCTGCACTGCGCAACCCCTGCTACGGCATGTCAAAGACAGAGAAAGGCAGCTAGTGCTAATAGATGCTGTGGGAGAGGAAGAGCTGTGGATAGTGTAAACAGATCAATAGCTCAGCCACATCTCATTTCTGACAGATTTGTTTTCCCGCTCTGATAATTGGGCAAATAACAAAGTGTGCCACACTCCAGTTGATCTGATGGTTGATTATCTGGGCTCACTGTTGTGTTTGTGTCAAGGTGGGGTTGTTGGAGGGTGTTGATGGACTGAAACTGAGCAGAGGACACAGGTAAGATTCTGTTCAGTCTGACACTATTACTATTACTGATTCAGTCTGACACTATTACATCATTCAAATCCCACCTCAAAACTCACCTGTTTAAACTGGCCTATTCTCTGTAGTGTCCATCAGTTCATCATAAGTGTCTGCATAAATGTGTCTCTGTCATGTCCGGTTGTTTTTATCTGTCTATGTTTAATTTTTATCTTTGTAAGGTGTCCTTGGGTGTCCTGAAAGGCGCCACCAAATAAAATGTATTATTATTATTATTATTATTATTTGCGCTAGATGTTGCCCTGACTATTGGGAAAAGCATTTTCTTCTTTTTCATGGGAATCTCCTCTCATACAGTCTGGTCACTGGCTGAACGTGATGCTTAGTTGTTGAGCCACAGGCGCTGCTGAAGGTCACTCAGTCTTCATTTTGTCAGGAGCCCACACACAGAGTAAGACAATACCTCATACACAAAGAACCAGATACATACACACATTTATCATCCTAAAACACATATTCTGGCACATTTAGTCAAAGAGAAAACTACTTTCCCCAAATTAATGAAGTTCTTGTATTTTTATGCTCATAATTGCGGCCAGCTAACTTATTTCATTACGTACATGAGGGAAATCTCTGCCTCCATTCTTGGTCTTCCCTCCTCCATTTGATGTGACTCCTCATCTGTGTATGATTGGAATAATATGGTCGACCGTCAAAGAGAAATGACTCACGCTCATCCTCTTAAAAGTCCACTGGATAACCAGTAATTGCTCTTCTTAAACTTTCTCTTCTTTGCTACAACTTCTCCAGCGTGTAGATATGTTTAATAGAAGTGTAAATGTAAATTTTGAAGTTTATTTGGAACGCTTAAGGAGGCTGGAGCTGCTTCTTCGGTTTTGGTGGAGTCATGTTTCCAAAATTTCCTGAGAGGGTGGTGAATTTAAAGTTAGCATGCATAGTCAGAATGGCCACATTTACCAGAATGAGACACCAAAAAAGGGTGTTGTCACCACCGTGAGGTTGCCCTATTGCTTAGGGTTAGAAAAAAAAATCATGGTTTGGCTTAAAATAAGTATGATTGTAACGTAACGTCATGTCACACCGTGGTGTAACGTCACTCAACTTTTGGTTTCACACAGGACACAAACGCTGGTCACCTGAGTAAAAGTCCTGTGTTTGTATAAGTGTCGGTAGGAGTGGGACTAGGCTGGCTAAAGAAAGATCTGGCTCCACATCATCTTTCATCAATGCTCGGGCTTGTTTGTATTTCTTTAAACCAATTACAATCATCTTGGGCGGCGCCAAGCACGGGATGCAGCGACCTTGCAAAATAGATAGCACACACAGCGGGAAAGTGGTATCAATCTTCTCATATACTGTAGCTCTCTGGAAGAAAGCAAATAAGCGTATTTCCCAAAATATTTTTCTTTAAACTGAAGCAGTAACCAGTGACCTTATTACATGAGTTTTTAGAAAACACTCAAACACGCTAATCTTGCAATCACCTTTTGCCTCTAAGGTGCAACAATACCCAATGCAGCTTTACCAACTCAACTACTAAACAAAGTGCATTAACATTTTCTTCCATCTGACCCACTGGATCATCATATTGCAAACCACAAAGGAAGCTTCAAAGAATATCTTAGTATTCATCCAAAAGAAGAGATTTGAGAAATAGCCTAAAGGTTAACATGGGGTAGTTGACCTGCAGGTATCGGCTCACTTTCAGTACTATCGCTGCCAGTCTGCATGAACACAAGAAATCAGCCAGATTTACCGGGCCTGTGATGACAGAGCCTGTCTCAGTGGGTGAACCACAGTGACCGGAAGAATACACTTTAAGGGCGATTTTCACACTTGAAATGAATAATTTGATGATTTTTCTAAAAGGTTGTTATCTAATAATGAGTCTGTGATGATTCATGGTTCATTTCGGATTAGGCCGGCAGCCTTTTGACAGAATCACAGCTGATAGAAAACCTTTATTCAAGGCATGTTTAAGATGTTGAGTGGGAACCAAACACCTTTTTGTATTTTTGCTTTTGATGTTGGCCAGATTGATTTCTACATATTTGTCCATCAGCAGCCAACAGATCACTGGATGATAAAACTCTACTTTCTAGGAATAACAGCCTCTACATTTCTATTCAGGCTTTCATATTGAACTCCATACAACTTTCATCAAAGAGCATCAGAGGTGTTTTATGTATAAGACCAGCACGCACAGCACTAAGTCTAAAAGTCTAGTTATATGCACTTAGCCAGGAATATACAAAAGACTGCAGATTATGGTGCACTTAAGGTGAATTAGCCTTTAATATGGGCTATATGAAAGAGTCCCTCTGGTCCTCCTGTTAATAAATACAGCCCGAACAATGTCTAAGAGACTACAAGTGTGGTATAAACTGTGTTGTTGCTCTGTACGAAAGCTTAAAACATGCATACTGCACAAAGAATCTCACTTGAAGTTCAAGTCTTAAAATTATCAGCATTGAGGTAACACTTAGAACAAAGTGTGTTTTGCTACTTGACATTAACACCAGCTTTTTCATTTACACCCATGGTTGATGTTGTCTTAAAATAATATCTGTAGTTCACATACTTTGAACCTATTTGAGCGCAAAAGCTTGTTGCTGCAGCAGCACAATGTGCAGGTGCATTATAGTATCATTTCATTATCATGTCATTTTTTGTCTCACCGTTTTGGTTCACTCTCTATGCTCTCATGGCGTCGTTTTCAGCCGCAGCAAGCAGCCGTTTTAAGCAAAAAAGCTGTAAAAAGCCATTGTACACTACCTGCTCAGCACCAAACAGCAGACAGACAGAGTTAAACGATTTTTCAAAATTAGCGCATATATGCAGGTTTTTTTAAACACGTGAAAAACCCGCTAAAATAGGTGATAGTCTCCTTTCCCATTGTGAGTATGCTGGTGCTGTTGCACTGGTCTTTCTGTTTTTTCGTGTCATGTTCAACGACACAGACTTGGTGGCTTGCAACAGAATTAGGGTTAATTAGTACTATTATTACTTTTTTTTATATCTGTAACTTATTCAGTCTCTCTTTCAAACTTTCAAACCACAATTGGTGATTGTTGGAACAGTGGAAAGACTAACAAAGAAGGTTTTGAGGAGTTTTATTTAGTTTCTGTAGAGTTTGAATGAAGTGTGTTTAGTGAGGTAAAATTACTGTTGTCTCACTGGAGTCTGGTGGCTTTGAGGAGAGCATATTAGTTCTATCAACTTAAAAGGTGACAATATGTCAGTGTTTGTTCACACTGTTTGTTTCTGGCCAAAACATCAGTTGCAAGTTTAACTGAGCCGGTTTATTTTCTATTTTTGTTCTTATTTTATGTCTTAGTGTGACTGTAAACTTGGCATCGGGGTAAAAAAACAGCCAACGGGCCCTGTAAGTAGATAACTAAAGGTCAAAAATGCTTCTTTTCACTAGAGGGTTTATTACAGTATGTCTCTGTTATGGGACATCTATGAAAGCAAGCAAATTAAAAATGAACATCTGTTTTTGACAGAGCAGGAAATGATGCGTTTGACATTTCAGTGTTATTTGGAATACAAAAGTTTAGATTCATCTAAGATCACGTCAGTTTTTAATGAAAGCTCATTTTATGTCAGCGAGAAGAAATTATATTTAGAGCCTTGCAACCATCGTTTACCACGGTAGATTTAGTGACTCAACACAAAGAAAGAGAGAAAAAGAAATAAACTTTAGTCCAAAAACAAAAACTTTGAAGTGTCAGAAACCCTGATGTGATTGACCACCGTTTGTTGCCTCAAAAACTTCCAGCGTGCCACCTTTGGTTCCGTGTGATCCTCTTAGAAGCAATAAAACTCTAATGATGTCAGCCCCTGAAACGGAGTCGAGAGCTTTTGGTCGAGGTTACAAACCCAGTGAAGCAATTTACAGCGAGTTATGGCTGTGCTTCACGAGAGAGACTCCGACATCTAATTTCAGATATCAAGAGGGCTTGGCTTCCTGAACCATGGGAAATAAGAGCAATCTGGCCGGGGTCAAAGGGATAAAGGCACCGCTATCCCTGCCTGTGTATATGATTTCACAATCAGTACTCCATAATGCAGAGGTTTCCATGGCGACCGGGCTTTTAAAAGCTGCAGGTTTCGGTACAGTTTGTCTTTGCTAAAGCACCGAGACCACAGGTCAAGGCTTAGACATGTCTCACCTTTGATTGAGAAACCCTCCGGTCGATGTTGTTTCACAGTTGTAGCTGGAGTTTCTTTTGAAATGCTAATTCCCCCCAGAGCAGCGGGGACCAATCAATGATATTGATCCGCATGCCCATCATCAGCAGAAAGGAGAAGATCCTGCGGTCATATGGATAAGTATTTTACTTCCTCTCAGACCTCCATATTTTGTGTGTATGCAGAGAAGACTCACCATGCAGGAGTAACGTTCAATGACACTTTGATGGCTGAGGCTGTACAGATGTTCAGACCTAATCAAGATAAATGGGAGCCTTTTGTTACGTGCTGCACAAGTCAATATGGTGGTCCCACTGAGCTACCTGGAGAAACTCCCTGTGGAGCGCAGAGGCCTGGCAGACTTTAGATTACTCTGAGGAAACAGTTCAGGACTCTCGCAACAAGCAGAAATTAACAAGTTTCCTTATACTGAACTCTGATTCTGGAGCTTCAGCTTAAAGCGCCACAAGTCAAAAAAAATCAGAAGACTATTTCAGACACAATTCAACAACTTATACTTTGATTTATGTGTAACAATTGTTTGTGTCCATAATTTGTTCTTATTTTGTTCGTACCCATTGATTTCTGGGATTCACCAATGTTTTCTTATTGCTCTGCTCTTAGGTAAGGGAACACTTTACGAGTGGTCAAGAGCACCCTTACCAAGATAAAAACATCTGGTTGAAACAGTCCACAAATTGTTTGTCCGTAGCAAGAAAACATGCATTTTAAATTTGAGGAACATAAAAAAAAAAACCTCATGAAAATCATATAATTAAATTTAGATTATTATATGTTTTAGAGTTATTGTAATGATTTGATTATTAAAGAAATACTATTGGTCCATTGATGCCAATTAAAACTATAAAAGAAACCCACATGATATTGTGTGCGTTCAGCTTCTGAATGGCTTTCATGTTGCTCTTTGATGCTTTTTGATTTTCTGTTAACTCCAGTACTGACGCTCCGGAAAATCACGTTTACTTTGTTCAAGTTTATTTAACAGAACATCTCGATGTCACTACTGCTGAACTTCTTCTTCTTGCAGCTTTTTTGTGGCATTTTCTTGGGCAACACCTGCCTTTATATAGTGTTTATGGGCATTACCTATGCTAATAATAAACAATCGGCCACACGCCTCCAGTTTATGATCAAGTGGGATTCATCATTCAGTTCACCTCGGTAAGAGCAGATTTGGATTTTTTTGTGAAAACATACATTTCACATGTGCTTTCTTGCAAGTGATAAAAACATAATTAATAGTAATTCCACATGTAAGAATTTCTTTTACACATGATTTCAAACATAGCTATGTGAGAATTTTGGATGTTTCAAAAGTGATGAAAACTCACATAATATAATGATGATGTCACAGTTGAAATGTCTGAAAACAAAGATTTTTCGGTGTTGTTTTTTTTGTAAGAAGCAACCCTGTTTCCCCTTTGTTAAAAAAAGACCATCAGCATTGCGAATTAACAAGCGGAATAACGCATTACAACAACAAAAACTACACTTCTTGTTTGATGACGTGCCTGTGATTTACTACAGATTGCACCTACAGCCAACACGTTCTCATCCCAACTTGTCACATACCGCCCCTTGGCGTCACTCCCCTTGGTGTCACTTTATTTGTGGCATCAAAACTGCTATAGTTACCCTGGGCGTCACTTTAGGATTAGGCAACAAAACCACTATAGTTAGGTTTAGGAAAGAATTACATGATTGGGGTTAAAACTACGTTTGTACAGTGAACACTGAACGTTGTGAACACGGGACACGATTGAATAGCTGATTGTTACGTGACACACAGGACTCGAACAGCGGTCTCCTGGATGAAAGCCTTGTGTTTGTTGGACCCATCCACCCAACCCTGGGAATGAGAACGGGCTGACCAAGCACATAAAAGCTGTAACCTTTGATTATGCAGCCTACAACTACAGTGTCATGCACAATGTACAATATGTACAGCATGTAAAACTGTGTTCTTTAAATGAATATAAAAGCCGGTTTAGTTTTTAAAGCATCTTAGAGATAGATAGAACAACACATTTGTGTTTTACAGAATATCACCATGTTCTTTGTGCATTCACTTTTCTACACATTTCTGTTGGTGAAAGATAATGTTGCTATTTATCACCGAGGGTTCATATCAGGGATCGCATTATCTTCAATTTTTCAGCCATGACGTAAAGTCGCCATTTGTTGGTGTGACCACGGGGACCAGCTCTCACACAACACTCAGCATGACGAGCTGCTCCGGCCTCTTTGTACCTTTATGAGGTTGCTCCATTAATTTCCCTCAGCGTGGAGAGGGCTAAGTGTTAGATGGCTCAGTGTTAGATGAAGTTAGACCTCCTGTTCGCTCGGTCCGTTTACGTGTCCGTCTGAGGAAAGCATGAATTGATTTAATGCACTTTTGCTGCTAATTGTGTTGGTATTTTTGTATTGCTTGTTTCGCAGGGTAACATTTGGACAGAGCAAAGAGAAATTCACGGTGCCGACTCGAGGCAGTGAGTCACTTTGTGTTCTGCACCGCACATGATCATAATCACAAGCGCTCTGAATTTGTGTAACCTTTTCTTTTCCAGAAAGGTTGTAAAGCAGAATCTAATTATAATACCTATCATGGACTCATAAAGGGAAGCATTTATGAGATTTATGTGAGCAGAGGTTTGCTTTAAATGTTAGTAGAGGACAATTTTATGGATATAATGTTATGACAGCTTCTGAATGTTCATTCTTGGTCTTAGATATAACAGTTTGGCAAAAGAATTCTCAACTAAAGATCCACTTACAGTACAATATTTTATCCAGAGTTTCCAGGTGAACATTTTTTAATTTAATAAAGGTGAAAGCTCGGATGCAAGATTGGACCCAAATACAGACAATCGAGGCAGGTCGGGACAGTTCAAAAATGTACTGTCAAAGTGAAGGTAGGATTACAGGTAAAGGTTCAGAGGCTTGACAGTAACACAGTAACTTCAATGTTCTGAGGGCATTTGGTGGATGCACAGAGCTGGACGTAAACAGGCAAGAGGTCGTGTGTCGCAAACTGCAGTAAAAACCCTGATTGAGCTGTATACATGTCCAAAGAATGCTCCTAAAACCTAAATAATATCATCATATCCCACATGTCTTAATCAGAAAATGCTCCCTTCTGAAAAAGGCCTAATTCTGAATATCCAAACAGAATATACTGTTTACATGACCCATATCAAATTCAGAATAGGGCTGTCAATCGATTCAAATATTTAATCACAATTAATCACATGATTGTCCATAGTTAATCGTGATTAATCACAAATTAATTGCACACTTTTTATCTGTTCAAAATCTACCTTAAAGGGAGATTTGTCAAGTATTTACTATCAACATGGGAGTGGGAAAATATGCTGCTTTATGCAAATGTTTATATCTATTACTGGGAATCAATTAGCAACACAAAACAATGACAAATATTATCCAGAAACCCTCACAGGTACTGCATTTAGCATAAAAAATATTCTCAAATCATAACATGGCAAACTGCAGCCCAACAGGCAAGAACAGCTGTCAGTGTGTCAGTGTGCTGACTTGACTATGACTTGCCCCAAACTGCATGTGATTATCATAAAGTGGGCATGTCTGTAAAGGGGAGACTCGTGGGTACCCATAGAACCCATTTTCATTCACATATCTTGAGGTCAGAAGGTCAAGGGACCCCTTTGAAAATGGCCATGACAGTTTTTCCTCGCCAAAGTTTAGCGCAAGTTTAGAGCGTTATTTAACCTCCTTCCTGACAAGCTAGTATGACATGGTTGGTACCAATGGATTCCTTGGGTTTTCTAGTTTCATATGATACGTTACGTTAACTTTGACAGCCCTAATTCAGAATATTGTTATATTCAGAATATCAGTGTGCATGTAAACGTAGTCAATGTGGCTAATTGATGTGCTTTTAATAGTTTATGGACAACAATGGAGCTGTATGGGACAGAGGAAGAAGATATTCAGGCTACTTGTTAGTAGGATCAACTCATTGTTGGTTTGGGTCTTGTCATGGGGTTTGTTGACAATAACAAAAATAAATAATTACGGTAATAACTTATCCTTTAACATTTGTGTCCTGATGTTTAAATGTCTTAACAAGAAAGCCCCATTTAATTTTTTTCCTCTTCTTAACCAACCAGAGCATGTGGTTTGATCTTTTTGTCCTTTAAAGATAAAGTTGGACGCTGACATCACTGTCATGCTGTTCGGTTACAACTGTGACCATTTTATCATGAGCTGCTTCATCCGACGTTCGGATGATGCAATTTATTGATGAAATTCCTCTCAGATGATGGAAGTCTCACTTCCTCTCTGCTGTTTGAGCTTTAAAGATTTCATTCAGGTTTAAAGATTTCATTCAGAGCTTCTCCGACAAACAAGCGGAGGAACACTAACTCCCTCAGATTATGTCGAAACAATTGATTTTTGCCCTCCTTCATTTTCATCTCTCTATCGAGACAGCCATTGATTTTTTTACTTGCTTCATTTCAAAAGAGGAACAGGAACATAATTACAGCAGCTCCTCCGTGTCTCAAGATTCAAAACAAACCGTTTTTCTCCCAGAAATGCTTGTCTGAAAATGTTTATCATGCAAAGTTACTCAAACTGTATATCTGATTGCATTTCTGCACGTTCACGCTTGTTTTTTGTAATTGACTCCGACATTGTCAGTATCAACACGTTCTTGGCAGCTTTATTTTCTTACACTCATAGTTCATTATAAAGTGGTGTTTGCTGAAAGACTAACATTTTGAATTATTCATGAGTGTACTCTTTTTCTCCCGAATCTGTTTTTTGTTTGCTCCAAACTGTCATGCCGCATTTTAATTATTCCGCTGCCTCCCCAGACTTATAGAGGAAACGCACAAAGAGGTTTGACCTTAACGGGGCAATCTTTTTGCCATTTGAGATCAAAACATTTATGAGTTTCTTTATTTTTTCTTTAGCAGATTGCTCGCAGCGGTTGGCAGGACAGTTGAAAGGCCAGATAAAGCGAATTCACAAAAAGCGACTGCTCATTTTCTCTCTGTTTCTTTCTCTCTGCAGTATTTAAGGTCAACAGTTTTTTATCAGGCTGAGTGAGAGCTGGCCCATAAATCCACATATAAGAATTCTTGATGTTATTTCTTGCGCTCTCGTACACTCAAATCAATACATGTGACTGTGAACGATTTTCCTAAAGCCAGAAAGCAGAGTGAAGACTCAAACTTGTGATAGCATCAGGTATAGAGAGCCTGGAGCCTCCCCATACACAGTGAATTAGAACAGATAGTGGAGGTGAGTGGTGGAGCCTCCAGGCTTATTTTCTGCTGATATAAGAGTTCAGCTGACAACGCAACTAAAGAATGAAGCAGAAGAAGTAAAACCCGATAAACAAAAAACAGTGGGGTCACAAAGTCTTACATTCATTTTCAATGAGTTTATATAGACTTGATGCTTTTAATAGGGTGGGACAAATTAACTACATCATATTTGTGAGAAAATGCCTATAGTTCACACCACACGACTTAAGCCCTGATTTTCCACTCGCGGACAGTTTGTGGAACTCCCCGACAAATCAGAGTTGGCTCGAGCGCTATGTGTTCAAAGAGAGGCTCGCTGATGCATCCAGCCCATCTGCTGCAACAGTAAACACTGCACCGGGAGTGTGGTGATGTAGTTTAAAAAGCAAAAGAGACACACCGGGCGGGTCCGTCCAACAAACACAAGGCTTTCATCGTAAAATCGTACTGAATTAAGCCCAACCATGTTGCTCTTTCCTGAACCTAACTATAATGGTTTTGTTGCCTAAACCTAAAGTGACGCCAAGGGGCGTGACAAAGCGTCAGTATACGACGAGTCGGGATGAGAACGTGTCACAGAAGCATCCCAGGAGCGGTTACTTGTAACTGTGTAATATGTGTTGCATTTGCAACACGGACCAAAGTTGTTGTTGCATCAAGAGAAAGATGATAAATGATAAAGACGTGTGGAAACAGGTTATTTTGTGAACTTGTGTGCCAACGACAACATCAATAAACATGACTATTTTTGGAACAAAAATTCCGGTTTTGCACACGGTATCCCGTCATTTCCCGGTTCACTTTTCGCATTTTTTTGTGACAAAACGTAGTTTCGGAGACCCTCCCGGTGAAAGACCTTGTAGTGTGTGACCCTCTGTCGCCGGTCAGTCATGTAGTGAAAACCACAACGACTTAAAGAGTCCCGATTACAAGTCAGTAAGTTGCCTAGTGATAAAGGTACAATGATGTGATTACTTTGAAAGTCTCGTAGTGAGAACTTGCCTTAAACTGTCCTTTCATTAGAACTAAGGGAGCTAACCCAAACCTGAACTACACTGAACTGTATAACTTCTGAATGTGAAACAGTCTTTTAAAGCTTTATGTGCTCAGTTGATTTTTCCTGGATTACAAAAAGGAAACTTTACAGCCCTGAAATGGACCCTTATCTCCATCTTGCTTCTTTTCAGCCAAAAGCATTGTGCATCACTGGAGCACGTCAATAAACACACAGCAGTTACTTGATAACAAGCAAAGACACACTTTTTTTCTGGGCTTTAGGTATCTTGTGCAGTGCTGGGTGAAATTAGCACTCTCTGATTTGCCAAATCACAGGAGGGAAGCCACGTTAATTAGGTTAGCAGTTAGCCTGGTTTCCACATCCCAGGAATCCAATATGGCACTTTTCATTTAGCAATTCATGGAGTCTGGTTGTTCCCCTCTCTGAAAGGATTTAACACAGTTTTTATGGCATGTGACCCCGTTTTGAGGCCCCACAATCCTGATGACCCCAGCTGCAGAGATTTTAAAAGGTGCCCCAGCGGCACTGCAGGAGGGGAAGTTGATAAGCTCAACTTTACGCAAATGTCCTTTGACGCAATGTGAGCAGATACGGTCGCCATTTTTATATCCAAATAGTTTCAACAAGGTGTGCCGCGGTAAAAGAAGACGGCAAAGAAACTATTCTGTACGCAGGAAACTAACTGTACAAGAAATGTACTACTTCCTCACGAGGAGCATGGCCTCTACGTCAGAACACAGCTGCCCAGTCTGCAGCACAAGTGTTGCACGGATGTGATTCATTAGGATCTAAACTGTTAGTTCCCTCATTAGATCTTGTACATACAGTTACTACGATTACATGTTACATGCACACTAATATTCCACTATTATTCCGAATATGACAATATTTCAATTTTGATACAGGTCATGTAAACAGCTTATTCCGTTTGGATGCTCTGAATTAGGCCTTAGTCTGAATGGAGCATTTTCCCATTAAGACATGTGGGATATGTCTATTATTCAGGTTTTAGGAGCGTTCTTTGGACATGTATACAGCACATTCAAAATATGCGTCTCAATCATAGACTGTATATATATATATATGAACGACGTGTCTCCACTTCCTCCCACTGTACAGAAGTGAAGCCAAAATATCCCGAATACAGGAGCTGTCATCTTGAGAATTTTACGTCATTTGGAGCCAGAGTCTGCGCTGTACTGATCGGGTGGTGGAACCGCAGTATTGAGGTCACCCGCTCACACACCCGCCCGAACCAATCGCGAGCCGAGCACTGCTGCACCTTGTTAGCGAGAGAGAATCACAGCTGTCAATCAGGACGTCTCACCCATTTTTATAGCATCAAACAACCAATTGAACACTTGAGCATACATCAGCGTGATAACAACTACCTAAAATGACAGAAACCATCTTTGGGAAAACTTTATTTGATGTGTACTCAGACTTTTTATGTTGGCCCATGTCCCATCTGCTAACATGGAGGAGGCCGGCTTTATGACCTATACTACAGCCAGCCACCAGGGGGCGATCCAGATGTTTTGGCTTCAATTTTGGGGAGCTGTCATGTCGTCCATCTTTATAAACAGTCTATGGTCTCAATTGGGGTTTTTATGGCAGTTTGCGACACACGGCCTCTTGCCCGTTTACAGTGAGCTCTGTCGGTTGAACACAAGCCAACTAGCCAAAAGAAAAGCCCACATTTCTGGTCGGAAGGAGAAACACACGTACTTGTAACATTATGAAAGACTTGGATATCAACAGGTTTTTGGATATGTGCAAATAAACACCATCCTTTTCAAGAAGGTGGTTGAAGGAATGAATCGGAGTATGCACGGCTGCATGTAAACAGGAATATTAGTGGAATATTTATTTATTTTTCTTAAAAAGAATATTGTTTTTTTCGGAACAAGGGCAAAAAACATAATATTTTGTGCATATAAACGTTGTCACTGTTATTCCACTTTTAGAATTCAACTGTCAAAATCACTCCTCTCTCCGCAGCCTCCACGCTAAAGTAGGCTGCACCCCGATCACACTGCTCCAACACAAGGTGCAGCTTTTCCTTTATGGCTTAAGGAAATAAATCAGTGCTCTGTAGGTTTCTTTCCTGTAGAAATCAAGGTCATACTGTGTCTTTTAAATCTGGGACAGTTCTCCTCATGAGAAAAGCTGTTCATCTACCTCATATTAGGGTGGCAGAGCGACCGGCTCTATGGAAGCTGCACAACGACACCATAAACACAAATGTCAGTGATCAGCTGGGCAGGTTTATTGTACAACTGTATAACTACCCCCAAAACAAGCCCGTATAATGAAACACTTGAATCCTTCATGTAAATCCACATGTGGCTGCACTAACGGGACCTGGTGATCCACCGGGCGTCATGCTGCGCTCTCTGCGGCATCCGTGCCGTTGATTGATGATTTTGTGATGTGAACAGCCAACCTGCTGGAGGTCTCTCAGAGCTATTTACTGCTGAGAAAATTTATGGACCGTGGTGAGTATTTTCTTTTCTTTTGTGTGCTTACTCTGTGCCCCTCCAGTAAATCCCTCTGAGAGACTGCAGCCTAGTTGCCCAGATTAAATATCTCTGCCTGTAAATGGTCGGTTTGAGCGGCCATGCAACTTTTAGTGACGTAGAAAAGAGTTTATCTCACTGCAAATAAATCTAAAATGTTCCAGTAGTGAAGATGTTTTAAACCCCTCACTTACAAAGTCTTCTATCCAATACTTGAACAACAGGAAATACAGTGTGAAAAACACACCCTAACACATTTGTACAGACAAATGAGCACAGCGAACACACACACAAACGTCTCTGCAAACAAGCGCTGGTCTCTGTTGGTGGCTCCCTCTGTCAGATAGCTCTCAGCAGGATACAGCCTGATCAGCAGCATCTTGTTGACGGCTTGCGAACATCCTCGTTTCATCATGTTCAAACAGTAGGAAGCCTCACACCTCACCTCAGCACCCTCCTCACACAGGAAGCAGGAGGTCCCACATCTTGTTCATGTGTTGCCACCAGAAACCAGACTCAGACCAGCGTATGTAACATTCAGTCAATGTAAACAGATACACTATCAATTGTGTGTTTTTATTAAAATGCCATGAGGTTACATTATAAACTTCACATTAGATTTCAACCATGTCGCCTAAGAATTATGTTTATATCCAAGTAAATATTTTTACCAAATATGTAATGTAACTGCTGCCTGGATCTAGTTCACAGTCGTGTTTTTTCTCGTCCTAAAGTCTACGTTCTTGTACCACAACGAAGTTGCAAGAAGGTTGTCTGGGTGAATGGTGGGTGAACAAAGTAAAGGACTCTGGGGTTCAGATCCTACGTTTAGGTTTTGGCTATTAATTTGGTTAAGGTTACACAATTCATAGCGTTGTGGCGTTCAAACACAGGGTTACAAGGGGAAGCCTGTAAAAAAGGTAAACAAGGCGGACTGGCACATGGGTGTTCAGCCAACACATGAAATCAGAGGAATACAAACATAGGCTATATCAGTAGTTCCCAAACTTTTTTATGTCACGTACCCCTAAAACTGACACAAATTAGACCACAGACCCCCATTTTGGGGTGTTTTGTCCCAGGGTCCCTCATATGATAAGAATTTTTGCATCTAGATGTTTTAGTGTATGAAACTCTTGACTATCATAGCCATACAGTATATTCTACCTTTGTGTTACCTATGGATGGAATTATAGGGGAAATAAATGATTTCCCTTTTTGCTGGGGACCCCTTGGAACCCCCTCAAGGATCCCTGGGGGTCCCTGGACCCCACTTTGAAAACCGCTGGGCTATATTACACACCTAGGTTATTCATCAACCCTTTCTTTTAATTTTGGAAAACATTCAAATCAGGGACAGACCCCTGAAGTGCCTTGGTCATGAAGAAAGTAAAAAACATAAAATAAAAGTCCCAAACCTGGACATTAAATGTTTTGGCGTTGTCAAGGTAATGTGATACGTCACAGCAGAGTGCTGTACCATTTGTATTTATACCATTTCGAGCACTTGTAGCCTCTCACACTCAACCATTTACCAGGTGACAACAATTAAGTCCCTGAGGGTTCAGGGTGGAGATAGGTATACGGATAGGGTCATTATCACCTTATAAAGTTGTAACAGCTGATATTATCATCTCATTAGAGTCTTTGTGTTTGTAACCACATGATGAATGGAAGTCCAATATTCACTCTGCTTTAGCTCTGGTTTGGTCTCCGCCGTCTTCTCTTCAGCTGAACTTTCTTCACCTGCTAGTTACTGTGTCTGTCTGCCGTCAATGTATTCTCATACAAAGGTTTGTGTGATATCTTACGAAAAAGTTATTCCTCCTTTTTTGTTCATTTTCTTACGAATGTCCAGCAACACATTTCAATTTCCACTCATTACATGCATACAGTCTTTTCAAAATAAACTTCTGTCTCCACAGGAAACAACTTCCTTGGGTTTAGGCAAGAAAGCTTCTTAGTTAGGCTTGACTTGGTTAGGTTTAGGCAATAAAACTACTTAGTTAGGTTTAGGAAAAGATGGTTTGGCTTAAAATAACTCCGGAAGTGGCGTTAAGTACGTAACTTATGTGAAAATAAATCAACACTGACTTCTAGTTTCACACAGGACACGGACGCCGGTCTCCTGGACGAATGTCCGGTGTTTTTGACCAACCCATCCACCCCGACCTCTTCCCTATGCGGTGTTTGCTGCTATTTATACTTCCTGGTTCATAATTACATTAAATACACACAAATTGATTTTGTGGGATATACACAAACTAGAGTGCATTGCTTTTCGTATGTATAGCTACAAACGGTGTATGAGGCCAGCCTGCTGCTGCTTGCTTCTGGGCAGGTAATGTACAGTGAGTTCATCAGAGCTTTTTTGCTGAAAACAGCTGCCTGCTGTGTCTGGAATCTGGGTTTTGAGTGCTGAGACTGAACCAAACAATAAAAGCTCTAAAATCAAAACAGTGACTAACAAGCTGCAGATTTGGTGATATAATAAGTTGTGAACACCTTTTGTTAATATTTCACTCCAGAAGTAATGCAGCATTCCCTCATCGGAGAAGTTTGACAGAAAATTCACCAAGTTGACGGTCTTGTGCTGGTTAAAGCTGAGAGGCAGGTTCAACCTTTAACCAGCAGGTCACCTCAACGTAGAGCTCATGTTTGCACAGCCAGTAAACTGGGAGCAGTTTGACAAACTCCTGAGCTCTTTCATTGTGTCACAAGGTGTGAAAGGTGTTCTCTCAGATTGCTCTATATATAGTTATATATATATTCTGCTGGCATTTGATCAAATGGACATAGGAGTTCTATATGAGTCAGTCTCAGGCTCTAGAGAGGGTCTGATCTCTGGTGTGCTGCACATTGATCCGCTCTGTGGCCTGAACCCGTCTGAAGTCTGGAATCTCTGCTCGGCTTCATGGCTTCAAGTCCAGAGAGGGAAAAAAAAAATAAACCTCAAAGTGACATTGACCAGAAGATGAACAAAAAGAAACAACCTCAAGGTGGAGAGAGGGAGGAAGGAGGAAGGAGGTAGAGGATGACAGAGAGGAGGAAGAAACTGGTGTGTGCAGAATTTAGTAAACCACTGCCATTGTTATCTTGGTAGCAGATGGAGACTGAATTGTGTTCATGTTCTGTGATTAATGAAGGTGCTTGTCAATAAGACGATGCAGGCGGGATATTAATTCATCAGTGTGGCAGGAGGCTCTGACTATAATTGAAGAATGTTTTCTCTGGATGTGGTACACAGAAAATGTGACTTTGTATAGCTGGAAACATAGCTGAGAGTTCAATGTCATAATGTAGCAGAGTAAATTTGACAAGAATCTCACCTCAAGGTCCATTTAGCAGCTTTATATCATATCATATTCTAGACAGAGAGTGACAGGTATTGAATTGTTGATGTTCAAATTTTCATTTCCTCAGCAAATTATATGCGCATATATCTGTTTTTGGTACACATGCATAAAATGTAGTTCTTAGATAATTTATCTTAAAGTAATTAATGCATTACATTAATTTGGCAGATGCTTTTGCACAAAGTGACTTTTATTTTTCAATGTAGACACATTGGGAGCATTATGTATCTTTATTATCCAATAAAACAGAATTGAGAGCAAAACTGTCCACACTGCAATCAAAACATGCTTTATAGCAAGTCAAATAAATTTGTGAAATACATTTTTTTTGTTTGGAATCCCAAAGTTTTGTTTGCGAACTCTCTCTTTACAACCACGAAAAGCAACGGTGGTACAACTACTTCCGTGTCCGTCACGTGATGCATTGGGCCCAAAAGACTTTTTCTCGTAGACTTACATTGGGAAAGAGATGTCTGTAAGTCAGCGACATTTTTTTTTTGAGGTGAATCAACTCCCCAGTACGAACACTCTAATAGCCCTTATTTAAATCATTAGGTCCTAAAAGTTGTAAAATGCACTAATTGCCGAATCCAGAGTTATTTTCCCTCCTCCGTTCATGTGAATGAGACCCAGGCCGAGGCTGGAGCGAGGGCTGAGTTAGCAAGCCTTGATGACAGCTTGGCGCTACTGCGCCTGCTCCATGGGCCCAAGGGATGTGGAAGATCGCCGGATGATCGCCGAAAGATCCGGGTACTTTTCCAGTCGGAAGTCGAGCCATTTTGGCATCATGTGCCACTGAGCAACTTTCATAGGAATGAACGGGGCCCTGCCTCCAACGCTGTATCCAGTTCTCTTAATGCACCCATGCATTCCACGTGTCATGAGGACGCATTTTAGGCTTTTACGCAACAAAAACCATGGTAATGACCGCAATTAGCTTGAGGCAACAGGTTTAGGAAAAACATCATGGTTAGGCTTAGTAAATAAAATACTTACGGAAGTACCTACTACTTAGTAACATAAGTACAGAAAACACGTCACAAACGTCACTAAAAAACTCCGGACCAGCATCACTAATGTAACTTACATCCACCGGAGAGGTCTTTCTCACTTTTTATTCTACCACTAGCTCTGAGCGTAGCATATTTACACAGAGCTTTTACATTGCAGACAGTACAGACTACACGGCATACAAATGAAACACCAAACAAAGGAAAGGCGTTCTTATTGCACGCTAAATGCCTTGAGCATTATCGTGGCATTCATACGCCTTTTTGTGTGAACAGACTGGATACATGAAACTTAAACAGCTTAAACAATATCGTTTGGCTCGTTTAAATTACAAGTTTTGAGAAAAAACACAGATACAATTAAGGCTTTTATACATACAAATATTATATAACACTTAATATAAAACCAGCACTGCATCTGCTGTAGTAAACATGATACTTCTTTTGAACGCATTATTCCCTGATGAGGATATTTCCATGATATTTGACGAGGGATTTAATGAATCCCATAATTGTTGTGATTACAGTTATGATGGTAATCATCATCATCAACATTTCCCGGCAGAGTCCTCGTCTCTGATGCTTTGCGTGGCTCTGCAGGCCAGTAACTTCACTCCGTGGGTAAAACTGACCGCGGTGATGAAGACTGAGCACATTCAGGGTATACGGTGGTGCTTTATGCCAAGCTGCATTAAGAAATTACTCATCTTAATTTGTAAAGGATCCGGGTTATAAAAACAGGAGAGAGTTCACTGTTAATGTGAGGACAGCCTCAGCAATCAGCCATTTTAAAGGAGTACACCATGAATAATTAATTAGTTACGTAACTACATAACTTCCATACTTAAATAACGCCACTTCCATAGTTAGTTTAACCCAAACGTTGACTTAATTGTCACCTAACTTCCGTACTTAAGTAACGCCACTTCCGCAGCTATTTCAACCAAAATATTGACTTATTTGTTACGTGACTTCCGTGCTTAAGTAACGTCACTTCTGTAGTTATTTTAACTTAAACCACAACGTTTTTCCTAAACCTAACTAAGTAGACTTATTGCCTAAACACTGCAGGGGCTTGCGCAGGACTGTGCACTGATCGCTCCTGTTGCTGGACATCGTAGGAAAAATAACAAAATAACTTTTCTTAACATATCATATGAGGATATGTTGCAGTGATTTGCTGTCCCAGACCTACAGCATCTGGTGGGGGATTTGCTGGTAAAAATCCCTTTGGAGGTGATGAGTTTAATGATTCCAGTTGGAATAAAATAAAGATCTGAATAGCCGCTCATTGAAACTGACAACAAGAAAAGAAAAGAAATAAAGACAATGTCCACTTTATTGGGGTGGAAAGGAGAGTGGCTTGATTTCTTAATGTCAAGAGAACACTACATTAAGTGTTGATTTATTCAGAAGAAATGGTTAAGACATTTCCTTTGCCAGTGATAAAGGAATCTATTACCTGAATCAATCCCTATCATGACCATAATAATCGCACAAAAATGTAGATGAATAGCGTTTGAAGGTCACCGGCTTTCATTTTCCTCGAGAACACTCATAAAAGCCCTAAAAGCTTGAGGAGCTCATAAAACCAAAAGGAGAGAAAAGATCTCCCTGAAAAAGCTAACAGACATTCAGATTGTCTGCGTCTGCAGAATAGACACAGCAATCGTTTTTGTGGATTTTCCTCTTTAGGCTGTAGGCTAGTTACACAATTTCAAAAATCTTTCCTTCCTCCCTCATTCAACAACTATCCATTCCACCGCAGAGGCACTCGGGGCCATCTCAGAGACAGCTCTGCTATTGACTGCTCTCATTTAAGCACTGGTGAAGCAGTATGTCGGACGGATCGATACCAGCCGCCTATGAGAACTACGGATGTGTGTGTGTGCATGAGTGTGCGCGTGGGTGTGTGGTGCAATGAGAACTGCCTCGGCCTATTAGCTGCATTCATCATCAGGCTCCCATGGTGGCGAGCATGGTCACCGGTGAATGCCGTGGTGTTTACACAGCCAGGCTCCTTAAGCACCCTGCTCTATTAACTCTCTGCATTTACATGATGCCCACATCCATTCGTTTCTCCCTGGAGGTGAGCAGCTCGAGCTGTGGACCATAAATAAAATGAATTGTTCAATTTCTGCCCAGGTTGGATGCTGTTGGTATAATTGCAGCTCAGATAATGGTTTCTATTTCTGCCCAGGTGGTTGGTCGGCAGCGGAAAGTAACCGAGTACATTTAGTATTTGAGTATTTCCCTTTTTATATGGAAAATGTTCTACTTTTCAGTCCACTACATTCTTCTGAAAACTGCTAATATTTAGATTTTACATACAAAACATGGGATCGGTTTATAGTGTAAAATATGATGCATTGTTATAGATCTAAACTTACCAAGCCAGTGTTTAGGAAATGGTGATTCATATTTCATTTAATTAATTATTTATAAATAATTTATATGAAACTTTAATAAAAAAATCAGGAAATACAGAATAAAAGTGAGAATACTGAAAGAAAGTCGGAGAATATTGACTCAAAATACAAGCGTACTTGATGACATCTGAGGAGATGGAAGAAAAATATAAGATCGAATGAAAGTTTGAGAAAACTGAATGAAACTTGAGAGTATTGAATTAAAATATGAGCATATTGGCAGAAATCTGAAAATAGGGAATAAATGAAGTGTCTGAGAAGATGTAATGAAAGTCTAACATTAAACATATAAGATAATGTTAGACTTCTGACAAGAAGAATAGTGAGTAAATACTGAGATTGAAAGTCTGAGAATATTAAATTAAAATTATTGTTGTCAATCATGTAAATGTGTGTGTATTTTAATGAGGTGCCAGCCATGAAGTAGCTGATAATGATAGACAATAAAGAAGGATTGTCAAGTTTTAAGTTTAAGTTGTGGACCCAAAATGCAGAGAGGGCGAAGAGGCAGCGATCAAAGTTCAATCATTTAATGAAGGCAACTACTAAGAACAAAAATGCAGCCGATCCAGGCAGGTTCAATATCCAATCCACATGGTATGGACCAAAATAACTTTGCAGTAACAAGAAAACAGGAAAACTGGCAAACCTATCTAGGGTGAAAAAATCACACACACAGGAGAAACTCTCACAGGAGGAGCGACGACATGACTAGACATGACACAGGAGAATTGAATTTCAAAATAAAACAGGAAGCACTAGAATGAATGAATATAAATGAAAACCCCAAATCCAAGAAACCAAAATCACAAATAACAAAACTAATAAACCACTAAAAGGATAAACACAAGATCTTAACAAAAAGGAAAAAGTGATATGTCCTCTGGCACAGTGCCAGACCGTGACAGGATTTTGTTATCTAGTTGGCAGGATAATGACAGAATTTAATTTACATAAAGTGGAATAAAGTGTTTGTTGGCCACATGGGGCAGAGGAACAAGTTGTAAACACAACACTGAAATTTTATCATGTTGTTAAATTGTTATAGCTATGCGTTAGCAAACAATTGCCTATTTACATTACTGGCAGACATGGAGTAACATTATAAAGTCCAATATTCTCTCTCTTTTAGCTCTGTCTTTACCAACTCGTGAGGGAAATATCTGTCTCTTTAGCTGCTAAATGCTCCACTATGTTCGCCAGCTAGTCTCTAACTGAGTCTGTCTGCTGTTTGCGGCAATACAATTGACTCCTTTCACTTTAAAGTTACTATAAGGAACTTTCATTTTGTGTTGATTTTGGCAGCCCCTGTGGACAAAAGCGGTAGTGTTTCCGATGAGCACCACCGCTTTGTGTCGTAAAGATCTGCAACTGCCAGACTCCCTTTAGAAAACCTCTTATTTATAAGACAAAGAGCAAATTACAGAATCATAAGGTGTCGAAAAAACGTTCAACAACATTCAAAACATCTACAGCCAGACCTGAGCTCTGACTGCAGGTCGAAGGCGGCACTGGAGTCTGAGCTGAAGGAGTTTCTGTTGCACCTGATGTCAATGTCTGATGTGATGGAGAATCAGACCGATGATAAGCATTAAGTTACTACTATTATTGTTCTCACTGATGAGGTCTCGTTTGCTTATATAGGTCAAATAGAGGCATCACTATTACAATGAGACTGTTTCATAACCAGTTAAAAATTCCTCGCAGCAACTTTAACATGACAATGTTGGTTATTGCAGCTTTAAATGTCTCAACACTTCTTCAGCCACTATTGGTCAGACTGTGTTTGTTTGTGTTGTACAGCTCTGTTCCGCCCGGCTTCCTTCTGTCCCGCTATCCTTTGTTTGGCACATCAATCACTCGGAGCAGAACTTGTCCCTCACCGCGCTGTGGCTTCTGATCGGATCAGGTCGGTGGTGATATATAAGGTCAACCGCAGCCTTTTTTAAATCTTTCACCCTGCCAGTCAACTCGGCTAACAAATTCCAACAATAATAAAATAAAGTGAAATAAAGGCGGAAAGTTCAGACTTCATCTCAGAGCTCTGCATGTGTTTTCTTCCATACAAAATGGAAAGGTCATCCCATCAGAGCAAGACTTCAGTGATACACAATGACTGAACAGGAAGATTTATCGGCACATGTGGGTATTTTACATTGTTGGCAGTGGCATTTATGTTTGAATAGACACAGTATTTTTCCTGGAGGCACAGACAAACCCCTCTGATGGTTGAATCACTGATAATAAGGGTGCATGTTACAATATACACAACATCACCTTTTTATGGTAAATGGTCGTTTTCTGATGATCAGGATCATTCAAGCAGCGCATGAATTCTGTGAGAACAGAATTAAATTGTTTAATGGCCAAACATTTGACCATTGCTCCTCCATTTGGGCCACAGTTGTCCAAATAACCCTGTTCCTTTTTCCATCTAAATGCAAATGGACGAGTATTGAAGGAAAACACTTTCACTTGCTATCTGCCCATTTGTGGGTGCACTGTTGTAACCATAAGCTTTTGTTCTGGTATTGTGAGAAATGCATTGCCCGCTAACTCCTCTATGAATTTCAAGGAGGTTTCAGACGGCCCAGGATGTGATGGGAACAGTAGGTAATACATGTGTCATAAAGGTAATAGGAGTCTCAATGCTTTTTGTTGATGGTGTCAGTACAACAAAAGTTTTAGCTTGTGATGCGAAGGGAGGTTGGGATATGTTTTAATGCAGTTTTAAAAAAGTATTTTTTCTATTTCTAGAAAAAATATTCATTTGTGGGTAGAAAAAAAAGTGAGTTTTCCACCAACCAAGGTAGGCAGCACTAAAGAAGGCTGTTCTGAAGTTTTACGTGTTTTCACGTGTCATTTTTACGCCTCATTTCACATAATTTTTACACCATGCAGCAAAACGTAACGTAACGGACGCAGTTATGTTTTGGCAACAAAAGCCCTTTGTTAGGTTTAGGAAAAACACCATGGTTGGACTTAAAATAGGTACGTAAACTAAGTAAAATATGTACAGAAACAACGTAACAGAAGTACGGAAAACACGTCACAAACGACGCAGAAAAACCCCGTCGCAAACGTCACTAACGTTACCAGGGGTGAAAGTAGATTGAAGTTCTTGCCGGTACTACTAGGCTACCCCAACCTTCATCGCTTGATATTGTTCTCCTGCAACCCCCAGCTTCATCATCCCTGAACACACCATTTAATGCCTGTACTGTGTAGAAAGAAACACTTGACATCACGTATAGCAACTTATTTATTTAAATGGTGAAAGTGCTGCAGAATCATTTGTAAACGTTGACGAAACTTTTCATGCTATGAGTTGTTGTTTCGACTTAAGGGGGCGCTCACGTGAATTTTACCAGTCGGGAATTCGTATTTCTGATTATTCTGACATCACATGAATGCAGCACAAATGCCTTATCTCACAATGTCAAAGAAGGTGAAACAGCATTGCCACATGTGTCAACAAATCGAGCTGTGGTTAGGGATATTTGATACACCACACAGATGTACCGGCAGGGATACATAGCCTACAGTAGTGCAAAGATGCAGTTTCCGTGGTTGCCACGCATAGCGCCTGGCGTTTACTTGCGGATTGCTTCTCTGCATGAGGAGCGCAGTCAGACCCCACGGATCCAAGCCAGTACGCTGGCAGAGTGTCGCTCCCCGTCTGAAAAGACCTTAATGTGTACAACCAAACGGACAACCTGAACCGAAAACATAACCTCCTTGGTAACTAACTGTATGTTGACCTGATGTTAGCAGATGTGTTTTCCTGTTGGAAATGTGATCGCAAGTGATGGGTTGCATGTGGGTTTTGGCAGGCAGCTGCTGTCCCCTCTTCCCGGTACTGCGTACTGGCGCTGAATCTTTTAATCTTTTTAGTGGTTTATTCTATGTCACTAGTTCTGAGCGTAGAATATTTACGCGGCTGCATTTACATTGTAGTCAGTACAGACTACATGGCGTACAAATGACATGCCAAAAGCAAGAACGGTGTTCTTATTGCACGCGAAATGACTTGCGTATTACCGTGTCATTCATATGCCATTTATGGCGACCGGGTTGGACTATTCTTTGGGGTTCTCTTTTACTGTTAGAGACCTCTCTGGACACACATATACCCCCCTCAATGTCCAAAAAATTGCTTCAAGCATCAAGAAAATGTGTTGCGTTTGAAACTAAAAAATCCCCAAAAAAGTTAAAAAGTGATTAGTGATTATTTAGACTAACAAAAATTTAGTCTAAATAATAACTACACGGATGACATCCTATGGGAACAGTTCCATGGTGACCGTCGATGAAAGTATAGATCTGTGTCTTTATTGATTGTGCACAATGCAAAGCACACAGTCGGTCTAAAACTGTTAGAAAATCATTCTTTCCTAACAGCTAACCTCTACAAGGAAACTTGAGAAAAACTTTCTCCACAAGGTCACAAGTATCGACTTGCATTCTTGAACATAATCACAGATGGAGCTGTGTGTCGGGAACAACAACAAACCAAATGGAAATAGAAGTTGCCTTTTGACCACATCTTTTAACCCTACTAGAAGATAAAGAGATTGGAGATAAAACCTTACAAAGACTGCCTTTAAGTAAATGGTTGTTCAATCACATCCTGGGATTGCTTTAACTCTGTCAGTCTTTTGATAGTGTGAGAACTGAAAAGCATCACTTCTCAAGTGCCACATTCGATTACATGTTTACGGTTGAATAAAGCACAGGGCTTTCATCCGGGAGACCGCTGTTTGTGAACCTAGTAATTTGAAACCCAACCATGTTGTTTTTTTCCGAAACTTAACTAAGTGGTTTTGTTGCCTACCCAAGCAAGTGTTTGAAATCACAACGTCAAGCACATGTTTACTGCCACCATAAAGTGATGCAAAGTGCCTCCCTACTTAGGGAACAAGTAGGGAGGCACCCATCATTCAACCCATTCTCACTCCCAACTCGTCAAATACCGCCGTTTGGTCAGTGCGCCTCGGCATCGGAAACCGACGCAGGGAGGCACCAGGCTTTCAACTAACTCCAATTTAAACGCACCCACAACGTTATTCGACAATCGGAGCAAGTGACGCAGTATTAATAGTGTGAGAGTCCGTCCATTTTGTCACGTCAGTCTTTAGTCATGTGAGTCGTTAGTATTGTCAGTCCCGTGAGTCATGTGAGTCATTCGTGACGTGAGTCGTAAGTATCGTCAGTCCCGTGAGTTGTGTGAGTCACTAGTCAGTAAAGTTAATGTCAACCTCGACCGTTTCCTAACCCTAAGAGGGGTACCCCGTGCGTCAGTCTCTGATGCCGAGGGGCACTGACCAAGCGGCAGTATTTGATGAGTTAAATCCCCATAATGAGTTTCACAGACCATTTACACCTGGCATTAACATGCGTCTTGAGAGATCGGATCACAAGTAGACATCGTTAAATACAAGTGTAAACGACCACCAAGACGCATTGAGATCCGATCACTCAAACCACTTGCCGAGGTGGTCTTGACCACATATCTTATGTTGTGTAAACGCTTATGTGTCCCCGACAAGGACATAACAGGAAAATACGTCATTAAAGCTGTGGCTCTGCTTTTGTTCCTACTTTTTCTCCAGTTGGTTCTCAAATCGTGTGAGCTGGCTTTGTCCAATATGTCTAAAGATTTCGAAAAGCCCATAGATATTACGAATGCGTCAAAATCTGTTTTGTTTCGATTTCTTCTTCTTTCATGAAGTGCCTCCAGTTAAAATCAACAACGCATTTGGTCTTTGCAAACTAAATATATACGTGTTTATTTGAATTGAGCGGGGAAGTGAGATCTGATTACAAGTGGTCACTCAAGACGCATGTTAATGCCAAGTGTAAACAGAGCCAAAGTCACACTTATCACTATCACTAAGAAATAAAAGTCGTCAAGTTTCAAATTCTTGTCATAATAGCTTTAAATAAAATAAATGTGTCTATTTGTGATGCTACTTGTCATAAATATGAAAGTGATTAAATCAATGATTACAACACACATGATGTGCTTTAATAGTTCGTAAACAAACAGAAAATGCACAAGAACAGTCGTATTTTGTTGTTTGAAGCCTTTAAATTAGTCTCCAGTTATTTGTGCAATTACACAGACACCTGTTTCATTCATACCACATTTAGCTGTATTATAAAAACAAACTCCTCTTTGACTATGAAAGACAACAGCCCTAAATGAAAAAAAGGACAACAATACCTTTATGGCAGCGAATGAACCTCACAACATTTTAAAAGTGGCTATAGAGTTATGCTGCATGAATAGGAAATATTGCACATAGATAAAAAGGCTCTTGGGATGACATCATTATTAATTAAGTGAAAAGAAGTTTGTGAATATTAGTTGAGCAAGGTGGAAGGTACAGATATCTGTCTGAAGCAGTCTACTGAACAATTAACAACCCCCCCTCACCCATAGCTATCAAATGTACTTCATTACCTGCAAGCACTCTCCAAGAAAAGGAAAAAAATAATCATATCATATATACAAAGACAATAATTTTGAAAAAAAAGACAATCTCTAATTGACATCATTTAATACAGACCTGGCATAAAAAAAGATAAGTACATCAATTTTAAAATAAGTTAAAGAAATTAATAACTCATTTGGCCAACTTTCCACATCCCTACAATGTCATCAATCATTAAAAAAACACAAGACAGCCAACGTAAAAAAAAGATGTGCAACAAGACATGAGCATAACATAATCATGAATTTATGTGTAATGACACATTGCCTTCCCGCCATTGGAAAAAGACAGTTCCAATCACAAATAACATTGTATTCAAGTCTTTATATACAGTAGCATACAACTCAAATATCTGATCATAGAAACAGCAATTTTCCTTATGTTAAACTGGTACAACAAGTCAATTTGTAATCTGATGAACGTTATCTCTAAGAGAGACCAATAAATGTCATAATTCTTGCCATTCTAGGAATGGACAGTGCAGAATATATTCCTCTTCAAAATGAAGACTGTTTTTGACCCTCAAACTGTTTGACAATAAACATACATATTGTCAAGGCCTTAGGACTCTTCGGTAGAGGTCTTCACGGGTCCAAAGTTTTGGACATGATTGGAAATGGACCCGAGGAAAACCTACCCAAACCTGGGTCTTTGTAACTTGGGATTTAATTGTCTGGACATGTAACCCGGTCTCACGGGAAGGTGTGTAAATAGCACAATATTACAAGTACATTCTGTGTGTCATGAGGACATATTTTAGGCTTTTTTCTGTGTCATTTTTACTCCAAGCAACAAAACTACGGTAATGTCCGCAGTTAGGTTTAGGCAAAAAAACCACTTAGTTAGGTTTAAGGAAAAACATCATGGTTGGGCTTAAAATAAGTACGTAATCTAAGTCAAATACGTACGGAAATAGCATAACCAAAGTACGGAAAACACGTGACAAAACAAAACACCGGTCTCGAACTCCAGTCTCCTTGTTGAAAGTCCTGTGTTTTTGTTGAACCCCTCCCGCCCACCATAAGCAGTCTATCTCACTAACTCTGAGCGTAGCATATTTCTGAGGATGCGTTTATATTGCAGTCGGTACAGACCACATGGTGTACAAATGACACGCCAAAAGCAAGATAGGCGTTCTTATTGCTCGTGAAATGCCTTGCGCATTATCATGTCATTCATACACCCTTTTGTGCGTCCGGGCTGGGACATCATTTTCAGAGCTAGGGACTTTATTGTCTTGATTTAAGACTTAAATCGGAATTTATAGCCAAGACTTGAGACTTTCTTGAGACTGTCAGAACAGTTGCATGATGTGCAACCAATTATCTCACAGTTGCGGTTGAAAAGAGCAGTGATGCGTGTCATTTTTCTTGCACTTTATAATTCACATTATCCATCGGGGACATATCATGCTCATTTTCAGGGTTCATACATGCGCTTTGGGTTTCTACTAGAACATGTTTACATTCTTTAATGTTCAAAAAACACATTATTGTTCTCACACTGTCTGTCTGAATATACCTGTATTCACCCTCTGTCTGAAACACTCTGTTTTAGCGCCTGTCTCTTTAAGACCTCCATGAACCTGCATGTGACATAGGAAGGGGAGCCAAATCTGAATGGCTTGTTGAATCGCTGAGTTTTCTGATCTAGGCAGCCCACAAAAAACTGACTGGGTCGTCTAATTTCACAGTTTGTGGGTTGGTCGGCACTCCAGAAACCCAAATGTGCACAACACCAAAAAGGTAAGATGTGTCCCCTTTAAAATACGTCTTTCTCCTTCAATGATTATAACCCACTGTTGGATCAGAGCTGATAGAGTGAACCCATGAAGACCTCTACCCTCCAGTTCATCCGACTGAACAGCTGAAAACAAAAGCACTGTATACACACTTATGAGCCCATAAACAAAGCTAATTAATGTGATTAGAGTAATACATTTTCAATAGAAATACCATCTAGTATGATTGTTTTCCTCTTAGAGTTTGAGACTCCTTTAATTGAATTTAGTTGTTTTGAGGTATATGTACTGTATCATCTATCACTGTACAGGTTGTTTACTGCTGGTTCTGCTGGTAAACTATAATCATTAATATTGCACAAAAAGCTAAGACAACGAGACAAAAGCATGATTGTTCAATTAAGAGCACATGGGATCATACAATAAGGCATTGCTTTAATGAAAACATCTGGACAAACAGTTCACAGTTTTAATTAATGCTTGATTGACTAGCGATTATGACGTCCTCTTGATTGTTTCCATCAACACAGTGACACAAAACTACGACCTATAGCGCTCCTCAGCTCCGACACAACGAGTACCTGATATGGAGAGATGGAAGCAGCTGGCCAATCACAAACCGAGCAGAGTGGGCGGGGGAGGGTCATCGTCATGGATGACAAAGCAAAGGAACATGTGGGAACAGAAATTAATTCAAACAACCATCAGGCTCCTTTTTCACATGTGGATTTACGTCTGCAGACTGAAGCTGCCAGTCGACGGTGGTTTCATACACAATCATTCTATGCTACAAGAACATTTAAAACAGAAAAAATACTCCCCATGTACATATTACATCCACATATTTTGCAGACATCTGTGGAAATAATATTCATTTGGGATCTTTGCCTTATCTAAAATTAAAATTAATAATTGGGAATCCATGATAGATTCCAGGTGGGAGAAAACCAAACAAAACAATAATGTCAAAGGGCCAGCTTTTCTTGTTTTAATGCTGCTAATATAGCCTATTTACAATCATCTATTGTATGCAACAGAAATAGCCTCTGTTTTCACTAATAAGCTGATATGTCCTGGCCGTTTTACCAAAGAAGAAGAAGAAAATAAACCAAAACCAAAAAAGGGAATTCATTAATTGTGCTTTTTAACCCACAAATCCACTTCATCGTTGAAATGGGACAATTTCAAGAGGCACCACTTGAAGTGCTTACATCAGTCAATGAGAATCTCTAAAGCTATAACAAGGACTGAAAATACAAATAGTAAATATAGTATATTTATATATTTATAAAGTTGATACAATTCCCTTCCAGTCCCATGTCGAGTTTTAAAAAATATTTTCTTCATGCTGTCAAACGTCTGACATGAAGGATCCCTCTTTGTGTCAACGCGCAAAGCCCTTATGATGCTCTAAGAGAGGGACGTCTTTGCCGGGGTTGATTCTGGATGACACAGGAAGCTTGTGCTAAAAAGCAGGAAGAGTTTTTAATGTAGGAGGTTGTTTTAATAAGAAGACAGAACACCTCTGCTGAGGAGACTTCTGTCGACGTCCCTGCTATCTCAGGATTCCTTCGGCGAACCACTCTGCGGTTAAACAGTTACCTCGTTCTTACTGGCAGTGCGGTACGTGTGGTGGTGGCCGGGAATGTACTGTAGGTGGTCCACCGTGTGTGTTCGTCGGGAGGCAAACGCCTGCCTCTTAGACGTGGTGGGCGCTTGGTGGTTGACCGTCAGCGTGTTGTAGGAGTCGTTAGAGGCAGTGGGTTGAGAGTGCATCTTGGTCATCTTGTGGCGGTCCATGACGGGCGTGACGGGCATCAGCATGTCGGCGTGAGACATCGCCCGCGCCATCGCCTTCTCCCGGAACTTGTCGCGCCTCATCGCCGGGGACAGCAAGGGATCCTGGGAGTGGAGGCGGTCTGCCGACAGCAGCTGCTCCTCCGAGAGGTGGCGGCTGCTGCTGTATGCGGTGGCTGCCATGACGCCGTACGAAGATAAGCCGTAGTCCCCGCGGCGTGGCGTCCTGGGAGGAGACAGGACGTGGTCCTGGGACATGGCCCTCTGGACTCGGCGGGGACGCTGCCGCTGCTGGTGCTGCTGCTGGTGCTGCTGCTGGTGCTGCTGCTGGTGTTGCTGGTGCTGCTGGGGATCTGCGTTCAGCTTCACCATGTGGGTCGGTCCCCGGCCGCCAAAGTCGGGATGATGATGCTTCCTGGTGTAGTACTCATCTACGTCCTTATCACCTGAGGAGCGAGAAGACAAAGGTACTCAGAGAGAGACAACAGCATCAAGACTACTGGCCTTGCTTTGAATAAACACACCCTTGGATACTTGAATGTGCATTCTACTCTAGTTAGTGAGTCCCACATTTCCTAGAAGGCCATTCAAGAACACTCAAACTATTTGGTGCATTCGAAAAAAGAACTATACTTTTTACTACAGAATATATAGTATACTATAGTACACACTTCACAGTGGGGCAGAAAGACCAGACAATATGGTTGGTTCTAGAAGGTAAAAACTTGCAAAAACGTGCAAAAACTCTTGTGAGACCAGAAGCCCAACGACCTCTCCTATCCATTCGTGGTCAATGCCTAACCTTAAACATCTTGCGAGAGTATCCCAAATTGTGGGTTACCTTCTAGACACAACCCCAAAATATCCCGGATAGCCTACTGGAGCTGCAATCTTTAGATTTTGACATCATTTGGAGTCTGCGCAGTAGTGATCAAGGTATCAAGGTTGCGCCCACACACCCGCCCGAGCCAATCACGAGCCGAGCACAGTCGCAGCTTCTTAGCGTGAGCCACCTAGCTGCTACGTTAGCACCACGGTAGCTGTTTGGCTAGAAAGACCCAACAACTAACCATAATATCTCTATAACTACATTTATGATCAAATTTACACTCGTATTACACGGACTCATGACGGTTATTAATGATAAAGTTATATCTCCTCTCTCGTACAATTCCCTGAGCCTCCTGCTGCACGACTACTACACCCCCTTTTTATAGAACCAAATAACTCATTAAAACCAAACTGATCAGAAAAATGAACACTTGAACACGTCAGCGTAATGATGATTCCTTAAAAGAAACCATCTTTGGGAAAAATGTCTTTGAACTTTAATTTGACTTTTTAGTTTGACCCATGTCCCATCCACTAACATGGAGGGGGCGAGATTTATGACCTATACTGCAGCCAGCCACCAGGGGGCGATTGAGATGTTTTGGCTTCACTTTTTGGGAGCTGTCATGTCATCCATCTTTATATACAACCTATAATTTTGAACATTTCAAAAATCAAAAGGAACATAATTACTGCAACCCATGCATGAGCATGCCAGAGCCCTGCGGGAGCTTACAAAGTCATCTGCAATTTGCAAGCACCGATCATTTGTGATGTTGCCGCTATTTTAAATCTGCATGTAAGCAGTGCTCGCAAATCAGTTTTGTGAAACGGGGCCTGAGGACCACAAGGGCCAAGAGTGATTGAAAGAGTGGGAGGGAAACACGTTAGTCTCCATTACTATCTGTTCTGCACCTTCTGGCTGCTGTTGAAGGGATGATAACGGTAATAGTTCTGTTTTGAGTAGTTTTGTCCTTTTTCTTCATGAACAACCGCACACTCTCATCAGTGTAGTTGTCCTCTAGCGTGGAGAGGACTCATCAGCATGCCACAATACTGAACAGTTCATGTTGTGCCTGAACGGGCGACCAGTTGTTTACTTCCTCTGCCAGAAAGCAGGTCGGTCTCTCCGCTGGGTGCTCCTAAATGGTAAAGTCATTTATGGCTGTATTATCCACAGGCGGCAATCAGCTCTCAGCAGACTTTTATCTACCTGTTTTTTGGCAGCGCTGGCACACAGGGGGACGCTACCACAGAAGCTCTCTGATTAACTGTTGCGGCTGAGGGGTCGTTACCTCTGCAGTAGTTAATTATTGCACAACACAGAGGTCGAATGGCCGTTTTAGGTGCCTACCGCGCTTCACCGAGTCGTGGAGAAGAGGGATGATGGGAATTGTTTGTGTGGATGCTCGTCTCTCTGGGAGAGATGTCACGCCTGGATACAGAAGGTCACCTTATTGTCCCTCCGTGAGGGGTTTCATGTCCACTGCTCTGTGCATTCCTAATGAAGGAGACCCAGCTTTGGCCCGTGGCAATGTGCTCCGGCGTTTTTCCCTGAAGGCTCGGTTTAGATGTGACATTATGGCAGAAAATGTCAACCAAACTCAACCAGAGGCTACAAGTATACGGACAATGGAGAAGCCGTGGCCCATAGCTCCGTTAATAGGTCAAACTCCAGTCAGAGTGAGAGATCTGTAGTGATTACACACTCAATGTTAATGTGGCAGGGATGTCCTGCTATGATAAGAAAAGACACCTAACATACAATGTCAAATAAAAAGGCGAGTCTCAGATAATAGCCAGGGGAGGCGTGGCTGACACCAACCAATAGAAACCAGAAACAATGGGGAGGTGGGTCATGTCATACTCATCACTCCGCTGCTCTGACTCTCTTTTTAACTCAAATACTGTTTTTGTTTACTAAATATTTCCTGTTGCTTCAATGTTCTGATATTTTTCCCAAATGCCTTTGAGTAACCATCAATAAAACTCAAACCTTTCTGAAAATGTTTAAAATCAAAAGCTTATAAGGATCGAATAGAAAATTTGCATCTTGACATTTTTGAGACAATCTCTCCAGTTCCTTCAAAAGAAAAGCTTACCAGGAACAGGAGGGGTTATGCCAGCCCGTTCTCATTCCCAGGGCGTCAAATACCAACGCTGTCGGCGTTCAATACCGACGCACAAGGCACCCTTGGGCGTCTCTCTACCACTGAGGTAAATAAAGACTTTTTGAGAATTCACTGTAATATTAATTTTAGAAAATGGCCAACTACAAATGCACTTCCTCTTCCTTTAAAACTTCCTTTCCCTCCACTTGATTTAAGATCTGCTTTTTATGAATGTACACGTTACACCGTTTACACTTTAAATGACTGAAAAGATTTAAGAGGGGCATTTTGCTCCATCTCATCTCTGCGGCGCGGATAAAATGCAGCACTTTACAATTAACATGATTGCGAGAGGCTAAAGGGTCCCGAGCGTGCGGCGGGACTGCAAACAGGAAATAGCTAACAACGGCTAATTAAACCCCCAGCTCCCACTCTGCTAGATTACATTCAATATAAGCAGTATATTTACATGTCACCTATTGATCACAGAAGACTGTAATCATGTAATGCACTAACACTCGTGAAACTGGTGGAACATCAATTATAAAGTGATCTTTAGAGAGGGCGCGGTGAAATTAAAGGTAGCAACGCAGCAATTTTATTTTATTTTTTTTCTTTTTGGGAGGATTATAGGTGGCTTGTTTGTTCTTAAAAGGTGTTTTAATCCCTTTTAGGGTGATTAAGGTGAAAGACAACAAGATTTGCGTCTCCTCCTTTTTGCAGCCTTCTTGGAGGAGCTGAGGGCGTTGCTTTAGAGCAGTGATTCTCAAAGTGGGGTCTGGGTACCCCCAAGGGTCCGTGGCACACTGCCAGGGGGTCCGCAAATAATTAGATATAAATTATAAAATTATGCTGTATAGTTGAAAAGTACACAATCTACAGGTGGGGACCATTTGCGGCAATAAAACAAGCGTTGTGTCCATTACTCACATCCACGTTGGCTTTGGACGAATAGAAAGTCTGATTCATGACGCATTGACGTGATGTGTCACAATCATATCAGTCACTTCACTCAGGGTGCAATGACCCATTCCTGCTGCTGTTTAGCTTCGTTTATGACCATACTTGCCAACCTTGAGACCTTAAAAATATGGAGGATTTCAAAACCAAAAATTTGAGTTTCAGAGACTTCGTTTCCTGCATTCTGGTGACTTTTAAAGAGTGAGAATAACAAAATAATAAGGACACTGCAACAGCATTTATGTTAAACTTTTGATTTTACCTTAAACTCACAGGAAAGAAAACTGAATAATTCACCCCTCTGGTGTGAACTTGGCGTGTGAATCTCTGGCATAAACTAATATTCCCCTGTCTTTATTTAATTTTGCTACTGCTAGAGTATTTCTTTCTCTAAGTATTCTCCATTTCTCTCTCTTTCTCTCACTCTCTGAAGGTCCATTCAGACACAACACGACAATGCCACCACTGCACTCTGAAACCCGTTAATTTTCAATGGCTTGCGCCGTGCAACGACGGCTTTTCACTGCATCGAGCAAAGCCCAACTTTGGGCGCTGCACGCTGTGGCACGCGTGGCTTAAACATGAGCTCAAACTGTGCTGTGTCACGAGCATAGACTGCTCTCTTCCACCGGGAAACGACATTTGGTGTAGCTCTATTGTTGTCCGGGTTGACACACTGTTCAGTTCCAGAAACAGGTTAAGATAATGAAAGTTAACGAAAAAGAAAAAAATATAGAAAATTTGCCATAAATTGGGAGAAATACGGGAGAATTGTGACCCCGGGAGGAAACCGGGAGAGGGCAATGAAAAACGGGAGTCTCCGAGGAAAATCTGGAGGGTTGGCAAGTATCCTTATGAGCCAGCTAGCTAGCTGGTGAGCATGGAGAAATATTTGAGTCAGTCCACATCGTCAAGTGACACGAACAAGCTAAACTGACAAAATATGACGACAGTTCCTGTATATTGAGAACAGCGACGGGAGACTAAAATGCGTCATGTATCTTCAGGTGTTACCGAAAGAAGCCATGAAGCCGCCCAAGCTAAAGCCACATCTCATTGTAAAGCACCTGCAATATCAGGGCAATACAAAGTGGTGTTAACATGATTAAATATTTAAGTTGAAAAGTTTTAGAATACAAATAGTTCCAATAACATCTAAGAGTACAAATGGAAGTAAGCGTTATGCTTAATCAGTGTTACGATTATGAGGGCACCTTGAAACTGTTCTCCCCTTTAAGGGGTCCCTGGCCCCAAAAAGTTTGAGAACCCCTGCTTTAGAGCTGCCTCTTTGACATCACTGAAGGACGGGCGGGATGGAAAAGCAACACACTGCGCTCACACACATCATTTAAAATTGCAAATAAAGCACACTAATTTCATTTAGTCATCATCATCATCTTTCCAGATGGTTTAATTAAAATAACAACCAATTATATTACTTTTAGGCTTGTTTCCAAGACCTCGCTCATGCTTGAACCCACAATTAAACAATTTTTTTCCGAGTGGAAGGGCTTTGTTCAAGGGACGACTTTGCTTGCTCGTTTGACAAATTCTGCAGGGCTCCTGTCTCAAATTCGAAAAGCCTCTTTGTAGTTCAGCGTGATTCATCTCTGTGATTTTTCTGTGTGTGTACAAGGCTCCAGCGAGATAAGAGCAAAGCCCAGAGTTGATAAGGGAGAGAGAGAGAAGGCAAACGTATAAAAGACGTATGGTGAATGCGCTGAGGGGAGATTGCACCGATGCATGTTTTTCTATCACACAACCAAAGACACATTTAAATGGCTTTCTCTCAGTGTGTAACGTCTCTTAAGATTCAAGGACAGTGAATGGTGCATTCACGTGTGTTCGGTACAACCGCAGAGCAATTTGAAATGCATTGAATTCATTCCTGCAAACAATGCTCTGCAGAAAAAGTACTGTGTAATGCTCTGCAGTGTTTTCACTGACAAATCACTGTAAACACAGAACAGCTTCTTGAGGCTAAATGTTTTTAGAAAAGATTTACTGTCAACAAATCGGTTAAATGTGATAACTCACGACACTAGCAAGCATACAGTGTGTCTCCACGGTCGTGCTTGAATCAATCGACTGACAAATAGGCAACGTGATGGCACACTTAGCAGCACATATTCAATGTCTGTTTACTTGAGTGTATTGAAGGAAGTCTGAAGGTAAAAGCTGTGAGAGGAAAATGTGCCGTTCAATGAGTTCACTGTCTCAGACAAGACGAGTCCAGCTGCAACCACAACGTCCCCCTCCGATGATCTCATCGCTCCAGCTCTAAATTAAAGCGGTTCAACTCAAAAACTGACGCATGAAAAATAGATGGTCTCAAGGGGAGGGTCTGAAGTGTAAGTAGTCAACTAAAAATAGTGGACTTTATAAAATATTTTTGTTTCTGGTGCTTTTAAGGTTCTGTTTGAACCACGTTTGCAAAACTCTCGAGAGCTCTGCGTCAGTTTGAAACAGAAGTGAGATGAATGCGCCCAGAATTCAGCTTTTTGTAAACATTGGTATCATCTAAACAGGACATTCATATTAAAGAAATGAGTTACACTAACTGTATTACCCATTTTCATTCTATTACACTGCGAACATCAGGCTCTGTTACTGATCTCCAAGCTGCCTTTGACAAACTTCAGTTATCATTTTACCAATTTAATCTACCCTTGAATGCCTCGAAAAAACTAATTTACAACCTTCTAAATCATTCTGTACAAAAGGTGGCTCGCTAACATGACTCGTCCAAATAATAGATACTTCATACAAATATTTTACAATATTTAGTTTGATAGGTATTCGCAATGCTTCACTCACTTTTTAACAATCCTGCAAAAATGCTGGCGTTGTATGTTTCTGCAAACCACTTGATTAACGTGGTGAACGATCTGAAACGATTACCTAGGTTTAGAAAACAAAACTACTTGGATAAGGAAGAAAAAAAGATTATGGTTTGTGTTAGAATAATAACTTAATAACGTAATAACGTAACAACGTAACGTAACAACCGTGACTACTGTAAATAAACAATAACCGTCCTTAGCGGACTTTCATACTTAACGTTACGTAACAAGCGTAAAGTCAACTTTTACTCTTGGTTTCCGACCAAGTCTCACAGGAAGGCATATAAATAGCACAGACATCCCGTGTAACGCAACGCAAACGTCCACAGTTAGGTTCAGGCAATAAAATCTCTTGGTTAAATTGAGGAAAAACTTCATAGTTGGGCTTAAAATAAGTACATAAACTAAAATACGTACGTAATGTAACACAACTACAGAGAACACGTCACTAAAACACACAAGACTATCGTCACGTGACAAACATCACTAACATACCTTACAAAACAAAACACCGGTTTCCTGGTTAAAAGTCCTGTGTTTGTTGGACCCATCCACCTCCCCACCCGACCTCCATAAGCGGTCTTTCTCGCTTTTTATTCTACATTACTAACTCTTACTGCAGCATTTATACGTGGATGCATTTACGTTGCAGTCTATACAGGATACATGGCGTACAAATGACACACGAAAATCAAGAAAGACGTTCTTATTGCACGTTAAATGCCTTGCGCATTATCGCGGCATTCGTACGCCTTTTCGTGTGAACTGACTATGGTATCACACGGGACATGAACAATGGTCTCATGGGTGAAAGTCCTGTGTTTGTTTGACCCGTCCACCACAACCTCCCACCTGCCCCTTTGTGGACTTTCTTGTTTGTAACTTTCGTACCACGTAACTTTCAATAACGGACGCTTAATATACTACGTCACTCTGGTCGAATGCAAAAACATCCACAATGTATCCGTGATTTGCAGAAACATACAATGCCAACATTTTTTTTTTCTTCTGGTGACTTGGCTGCTATTAATGAGGAACTGCTAAAAATAAACGAAGTAGGACACATACGCCAATAAACTGTTCTAACTAACCCTCATGGCTACCGTATTCTTGCATAAATAAGTATGCTGCTTATGGCTTCAGTTTAGCTTTTGAATCCATGCTAAAAATAACATATCTAATATAATAAAATCCTGTGGTTGGCCCATTTTGGTTTCACTCCACAAATGTTTTCAGGCGGTCTCGGTCCAGTTGTTTGGTCTGCACCAGAGTTTGTTTGACAGCTTTCAAACCAGCCTAAATGAACTGAACCAAAGGGGTAAACGCCCCAGAGTTCGTTTAAATCATACCAAACAGGTTTGGTGCAAAAGCATCCTTAATCTTTACATTTATTTTGAATATTGAATCACAAAATAAAACTACAAGGACCTCACTAAAAATACGGAGGAAGATTCATATGTATCTTTTCATCTTGAAGGTGGTTCTTGTTGAGCATAAAATGCTTTCTGCTGTTTCAAACAAGCTATCAGACCAAAAATTAGATATGAATAATCTTCAGTGTCCCCAGAGCCTGTTCTGAAAATTGTTTTTTTAAATACTGAACACCCTTGGTTTGTAATCATTTACAAGATAAACTTAAATTGGAAACTTCCTTCCTATCAGACAAACGAACACCATATTCAAAACGTGTTTTATGAAGAATGTAACTGTTTTAAACAGTCAAGCTCTCTTTCATGCTGCTTACGTCCTATCTGACTGTGCTGTGTTAATGACAAAATGTATCTCAAGAGACTCCCTGGTTTAATACAATATAAATCAGTAAAAGAAAATCTAGATCAAAAGAGGAAGCATGCAACCACTGTAAAGAAAACTGGGCATGCGCTGGTCATGAGGTTGCATCTACGTCATCATCCAGCTGAAAAGATAATGAACTGTAGCATTGCTGAGAAATTAAAGCGCCATCTTGTTGGCGTATAGAAGCCATTCAACTGAAAAAAAACCTGGCTCTTAATATGTCATTAAGAGACATTAGCAACATGACATCGGCTGCAGATGGAGCCAAATTACATGCCAATTAGATGTCAGTCGATGGGCCGATAGATGAGTCGATGGGAATGAGTATGGAGGCTCCGGCGTGTTGTCATGCATTTTAAGGAGATTATTTCCCCTTAAAAGGTGGAAAGATTATTTGCATGATGAGCCACCAAACATCTGGAGATACTTATCATGATGCATGTCTCTGTAATGGACATTCAGATGTTTCATCAGGCCAGACGCAGTGAATGTGGCGACCCTTTAATGCACAGGGGCATGAGGGTGACGTCATGCCCGCTCTCTTTTTTTAGTGCATCAGGCAAAAACACGGCGATGAAGGACGAATGAAGGACCACCTACTTAATCTGTGGAGAGAGGAGGAGTATTTACTTAAGTCAGACTTGAGGGCCAGCTCGTAGGAGGGCGGCAGATGGCTGAGGTTCTGGAAGGATCTGGACAGGGACAGGTCGTAGGGCTCCGTGGCCGAAGTCAGGATGTTGTTCATCCGCTGGGGTCTCTCTACAGGGGACAGGGGAGGAAGCGGTGCGGTGCAGTCAGAGTACAAGTCAGTCAGAAAGACGGGTTATACACTGGGAGTCTTTACTGGAGGAGAGAAACGGAGAGGGCAAGGTGTGATGTAGTGAGGAGTGTGGGTTGAGAAAGGGGTCTTTAGCTTTTGGGAAACAACAACTTTGATTTTGCTTGACCCTTTTGCTCCAGAATCAATAATAGCGTGTTGGGTTATTAAAGCCACGGCTGCAGGCAGGGAGCCACTTTATATCATTCACTTCTAAAGGTGCATTCAGACCAGATGTGAAGTAAAGTTTTGCCTCACTTTACTAGAGCAAAAGAATTTTCTTGCAGTCTTTGTTTATTTGGTATAAACAGCACAACAGACCTTAGCTGTAGCTAGTTGGGAGTGACAGTACATTATGTGCTACTAATTTAAATAATTAGAAAATAATTAAATCTTGTTTTTTTTCTGTTATTTTATTTCAGATACTGTCCCTTTGCCTTTGTACATTTATGAAATGGAGTCATCTGCATCCCTGTCTTAAAGCCGTTTCACACCAAGCATGGATTTTTGTCGGTAAAATTTGCATGGAAATTTAAAAAAACTAATTCGGTGGGTTCTTATGAATGCTTGCACACCCCTGGGGAACATTTGTGCGTGGGAAAAAATATTTGGATGGACCTTGTTTTGGCGATTTCAGCGACTTTCCACCTGCGGAAATATATGTTGGACCAATGAAATCCTTTGTTCCAACTGGTGTCATAAAAAATATTGCAGTCATTCTGCGTAATAATTAGCCATGTGCTTGTTGCACGAAGAGCGATTGGACCTTCGGAACCATGGGCGTTTGATTTTGGGTTAACGGCCTGTCAGACCAACGGGCTTTTTTTCAGTCCAATGGGACATTTCTCGGACTACTAGTGTTTGGGACTAACAGTGGGCTGCCCCTTTCTCAACACCCAATAATGTACGACAAACACTATTGCCTAAACAACCAAATAAAGGACAATATATGGCTTGAGGTCGGCCAGCAGCCGGGATACGATAAAGATGGTAATGTAGCTGATATGCACTTGCTAACGTTGTATGTTGGTCACAGAACAGGGTTAGAAACAACAGCTAGTTAGCATCACATTTTGGGTCGGATTAGTTTATGTATTGATTAGGTAACGTTTGCCCCTTAAACATTATCTGTCAGGGTAGGTTTTTGTTGGCACTATTTAGGAGGAAACTCATTTGGCCTCCTTGTCAAAAATGTTGTCATGTGGACAATGTACAAAAAAGTTTAAAAGAAGAGGTAGCATGCTTGCATGAATACCTTAACAATTAAGAACTGGTTATAGACGGCGTTTTTATGCAGATGATATAGTGTTTCTCCTAGTAAGGCAAACTAAACTTCTTGATTTTTGAAAGGGTGTCTGGTGACCATTTCAAGGTCACGGTTTGCTGAATGTTGACGAGTCGTAGCATCAATAAAATGTCCTAATCTGTGCTTCTTTGCCTCCACACATGAGCTGGAAACTGCAAATCTGTTAACTGCGTCTAAGCAGCTCAAGTGACACTTGGTTCATTGTGAAATGCCGTTAACAGTTCAGTTTGGGTATCAGTGATTTTGTGTGGCAGCATGAAGGCTCCCTGCACTGCGCGGAGCTCCTGTGGCTTCAGTATTTGGGACGCCTAGTCATCATGGGTCAGGAGGCGCAGCGGTGGGGAGGGCTGGGATACGGGCAGGGACTCTGGTGCTGGATTTAAAAATAGGTCTGCATGGGTGACTATACTGCAGCAAGGAGGACAGGGACACACAACACCAAGGAACATATGGTGTAGAGGGGAGACATTCACTGAGCGTGTCGGCATGTGTGTGGGTTTGTAGGGAAGATAGAGCCGGTTAGGTGGAGTGAAAGAGTAGAAAATAATGTGTGAAGACGAGATTTTGAGATCGGACTAAAGGTCATGGACTGTAATGCAGCAGCGTGAATTGTTGTGACAGCAAAAAATACACAAGCGCTTAAAAAAAGAAAGAAAAAGGAGAATAAAAATGACCCCAGTGTGCAGGTAAATGATTTTGATGTCTACATGATATATGTGGAAGAAAAGGTGAAGAAGAAAAAATACACATAAACACCATGTGTATGTGTATTACTTACCGTATCTCATTTGTCTGTGGGCTAACAAATCCAAGTGAGAAAGAAAGGATCAATAACAATCAATGTGCACACTTTCAACCAAACCTCCCATACTAGCGGTTGTCCTTGTTCAAAGAACGTTGTCAAGGGTTAACACAAAAAATCTAAACCAGCAACTCTGGAGTTATGCATAACAGCTACCATCCCTCATCAGAGGCTAAATAGACTTCAAAAGCGATGTTTGAAGAGTTTTATTTGCTGCTGAAAGTACTTTCGAAACCCATTTTCCCAGTGAAAAGGCCGTCCTGTTTAAGAGGCAGACAAGCACATGCAGAATGTGGACCGCAGCGCTCCATTAATGGTGGAAAGGTTTGTATAATGACTCAACGACATCACGGCCTCTGCAGTTTTTAGAATATCATAGAGGGGGATCTTTTTTCTAACAAGTAAGGCCAGATTCCCTCTTTAATCACAGTGTTTCATTTCACTGCCGTTTAGATGCGGCAACATTCAGTAACTCCGCATTAAAAGCTGCTCTCCTTTCACAGAAAATCACATTTAGAGAAATAGATGGGATGCAATAACAATAATTGAGTTTTCAATAACTGCAGCAAACTGCACAGATGATCCTTTGATTATCGTACACTTTTCATTTTCTCCCAGGAGTTCTTTATCAGCTCCTCAGATTTTAATTTCCCCATGAAAGATATACTTTTGTCCTTGAAATTGGAAATAGACTATCACGAGAATTGTTTGGCTCACTTTCATTTTGAGACAGGTGATAATGCATATCATTTGGGAAAGTCAAATCGGGTCAATAACCGCTGCTTAAAGTCAGAGCAGCCTGGAACTTTATTTTAGGGACAGCATGGTGAGATTTGTGGGTTACCTTTCTGGCATGCATCCCAAATATACATTTTCATTAGAGGTTTACACAGTGACTTTTTGCACTACATGTAATGTCACATCTTCAGTTACTGTGTTTTCTTACCCATTTTAGGTGTGAGCGCGGTCAGATCCAGGTGGCTGTGCTGGTAGTCATGGTGGTGGTTTCCTATTGTAAGAAGAACAGAGAGTTGACACTTAATTTCAACAGGGTGGGTTCAAGGGACAAAAAATCAAATCAGACATGTCATCAGACTATGTTTAGTCCTTGCATTTGATGTTAAAGGGACGGTTCAATCAATTTTCCCCCTTCACCTTTGTGGTATGTAGCCATGTGTCTTTGAGATTTCTTCTGCAACCTTAATTACAAGATGAAGGCCCCTATTTCAACAAACTATAGTGCATGGTCCAAAGTGCATGGCGCAAGTGCATGTAGGGCATATCCAACTCCTCTTTTGCTTGTTAAACGATGCATAATCTGGGCGCAAAGTAAGATGCAAGGGGCAAAGGGGTTGTATTTAGTCTCTTCATTAATCATAGGTGTGTTTTGGGCTTATTATGAATTAAACCAATCAGTGTCATCTCCCATTCCCTTTAAAAACAGCTGCACCTACATGGCGGATTCGGCCAATTGGAGAAGCAAAAATGTAGTTTTTGAAAGGCTAAACACCAACAAATATGGATTAAGGCAGAATATTTTGTTAGATAAAAACATGCTGTGACTTTTGGAAATGAGGACATGTATCTTTTTTCAATAAAGGTTGACCTTTGGACTTTACAACCCTCTGGAGTTATTGGAAATGTTTGGCTCATAGGAATCGGAAACAATCCCACGCAGCCACCACTGGAATCTAATTCTATAATACTAATAATAGTAGTGTAGCCTGATCTTTATCTGAAGCTGGATGATCTAGACAATGTGTCACCATGGGCAGGTGCCTGAAAAACATGTTCTGGGATTTGGTAAACGGACCCTTTTAAAAGAAACTCTCTTTGTGAGTTCAGCACAACAAATGTTCAGGTTCAGGTTCAGGTGACTTTATCTGTACCCGTAGGTAGATTTGTTTTGCAGCAAAAATAGAGGATGACATCCGTATTGACAATGAGTTAGAGCACAGACAAGAGACAGACATACCAAAAACATGACAAAGGGTACTCAAAAAGGCTTACTGGAATCAGGACCCAGCAAAAAGAGAAGGCCACAAGAACAATATAAAAAAAACTACTGAAATATCAGGACAGAAAAGACACAATAAAATGAGAAAAGGGATAAACTTCCATAAATAAATATGTGCAAAAGCTGCTAGGACTTATTTAAGTGAACAATTGCAGCTGGAACAAAGCTGTTCCTGTAGCGCTTTGTTCTGCTCCTTGGGACCCTAAACCTCCGACCAGATGGGAGAAGCTGGAACTCACCAGACAGAGGATGAGAGTCATCTTGTGAAATGTAGCTGGCTATCCGCTGTAACTGCCTAGTATACAGGGACTCTAAGCTCAGCTGTGACTCACCAATCAGCCGACTGGACCATTTAATAATCTATCTATCTATCTATCTATCTATCTATCTATCTATCTATAGAGTGCCTGCGTTATGGGTTACACATACTTCTCTCGTTGGTAACATTACACTACCTAAGAGCTCTTTATCTATAAACGCTGGCCAGTGAAAGATGGTTTGGTCGACATGAAGGTGGATATTTGACAGTATGTAATTGTTGTTAAATTAAATTGAGCAAAAAAAAAAGGATCAGCTCATTGTGGAGATGTTTATTTAACATGTTAACTTTACCCTTTTAACCACTTGTTGCTCCACTGCCCCCTTAGGTTTTGGTGTGGAATGGTGATGCCAGTAGCTGAATTGTGAGAAACCTTTTCTCTCATTTCCCTACCTGTGGTCTCGTCTCTCAGACCCCAATGGCCAGCCGCCTCTTGGGCAGATATGCCCGTCTGCTCTGCAGGGCCTCCTCCCAGACATCAGCTGCTGCTGCTGCCCGCCTGCCTCCTCCTGTGGCTGGGCCTGCAGAGGTGCAGAGGGCTCAGGGCTGGCCACGGGTCACAGAAAGGTTAATGTGCGAGGGAAGGACAATTACCAAAGAAGACCCCTTTCCAAGCACGCCTTCACGCACCCAGCTGGATGAGTTGGTGGATAAGGCAGAAGTACCAGAGGACATCCTGCTGGCCTGGGCAGAGCATGGACAGAATGGTAATCAAGCTGCTAATGCTCTGATGAAGCTGGTGCTAAAGACGAAGGGCAAGTTTAGGGAACAAAAAGCAAAACTGATGGAGGATTCGAGGCTACTGGATATGATGGATACTGTGTCTCGGGAGGTGAGAAAGCCAAATACGGAGGTGGACTGGCACTATCATTATGTATGGTAACTGAGATCTTATCCAAGCCCTTGTGCTTGCCTGTTAAGATTAATGACTAATTTCTGTGTGTGTGGTTTTCTTCCAGGTGTCTTCAGTTTGGAATGGCAATTTAGTGTCTGTCTTGCGAGCTTTCTGGATTATGGGTGTGCCCTCCAGTGATCCAGTACTCACTTCTGTCCAGACTGAGGTCCTGTGGCGAGTCCGTAGGCTCAGCTACAGGCAGCTGGGCTTCCTGGCAGATTGGGGAGCAGGCAGGAAAGGACAGCAGGATGTGGCAATAGTGAACGCTGCATTAAAACAGCTGGAACTGCGCTGGACTGAAATCACTGATTCTAAAACTGTCAGCGCACTGATATCCAATGGACAACGCATGTCACCTACGTTGATAGACAGACTTGAAGACAAGGTATCAGAGTTAAAAACATCCATCACCATTTAACACAGTGTTAATGGCTCAGTTAAACATGTTAACCTTGCCGGCATACTAATACTTCTATCTGTCTGTATTGCAGGCTTTGGAGCTCGCAGAGGGTTTTTCAGCAGAAGAGATCCGCAAAGTCTGTGTATCGTTGGCAGCTCAGAACCGCAGGTCTGTCCCGCTGCTCAGAGCTTTGTCCTACCACCTTCTCCAGAAGCCGTCGACAGAGTTCACCACTCCACTGATAATGGACATGGCTTTTGCATACGGTAATATAACACTGATTGTTACATATCCAGTAACACACAAGGCATAAACTAAATAAACATAGTGTACGTATATCAACGTCTTAATTGCCCCATCTGTCATTTAGGGCCTTTATGCTTTCATTTTGCCTTCTTGACCTGATATAAAGATGTTTTAAGGAACAGCAACTAAAAAAATAATGAAGCCAAGAACCAGGTGTGGACGGGCCTGTGGCACACAAGCCATTCCCTGGACCCCTGGGGTACTTTTTGAATTCAGACAGCAGATAAAGATCAAAGCAGGCAGGGAACATGAAGCTAGTTTAGAAAAAGCTACACTATGGTGAGTTTCATGCCTAACGGCATACAAGACCGTAGACAAATGACTTAAAACTCCCATCTCTGGGTGCTTTATTTAGCTGAATTCAACACTGAAAACTTAATAAAAATTGTCAATTTTAAAACATGATTTGTTAATCTTGAATATTCCACTATCTTATTTTATTGTCTAGTGCCAGTCAGAACTGTCTGCTTAGTAACATACTGTATAATGCTAACAGTAACATCTTTGTCTTTACCTTTCTGTAGGGAAGTTGAATTTCCACCATTCTCAGGTATTTCAGCGAATGGCCTCCGAGTTGTTACCCAGAGTCCCTAAACTCAGCTCTGCTGATGTCACTCGCTGTGCTAAATCACTGGGCTTCCTCAAGTGGCTCCACATCCCTCTCTTTGAGGCCTTTGCTGAGGTCAGTCATACACCCAAAACTAATTCTAATTCAGTTAATTTTGAAAAGTGCTTAATCTCTAATTAACGAATAATTTGAATGATTTTTTTTCTCACTCACTGTGTAACACTCTCCGTGCATTTTTTCACCAGCACTACACCGACAACAGTCAGAAGTACAGTACCCTTCAGCTCTGCAATCTGCTCATGACTTTTGCCAGACTGAGCTTCCAGCCCAGCAAAGGAGAAGACTTCTATAGCAAGGTCCGAATCATAGTGTATTAAAGGCCATCTGTTGACTGCACACGGTTGCTTCTACTTCTTATACCTTTAAATGTATTCTCGATGTGTGTCATTTTGTGTACAGGTTCACTCTGTGCTGGAGGGCTCTCTCTCTGGCCTGGAGCCCTTCTTACAGACAGATGTGGTGTGGGCTCTGTGTGTGCTGCAGCAAGCCAAGCCCCATTACCTCACCCCCCTCACACAACCGAGTCACGTTACCAAACTGTCAGGTAAGACACAGAGCTGTGGGCGTTTCTTCTTCTTCTGTACTTTCCTGTTTTTGACAAATAGTGAATTTATAAATATGCAGATACACACTTTGTATTAACACAGTTGAGGTCACACACATTGCAGCATACACACTGTCAGCAGTTCAAAGCAGCTGCTCCTCTAAACTAGTTGAGGCTGGTGAAAGTGGTTCAGCCTCACCTAGTTTAGAGGAGCAGCTAGGTGAGGCTGGTGAAAGCGGTTCAGCCACCTGGTAAGAATGCCGTCCTCCCAACTGCCTTCCCTAACTTGTCTTGTCACCAGTACACCTCATCAGGCTATAGCAACAGTGTCAACTGTAAAATTAACCAATATTTCAGCAAGCACAATAAATAATGTAGTATATAGTTGTGAAAAAGTTAACGAATCCAGTAATTCAATTCATTTATCAAGCTAAAATGGCAAACATTTACTGGTTCCAGCTTCTCAAATTGAAGGATTTGCGGCTTTTCTCTATTTGATATAATTTCAGATGAATGTCTTTAGTCTATACTGTGTTCAAAACAAGCATCTTTTCTAGAGGTCACCTTGGGCTCTGGGAACTTGTGATTTCTCTTTTTTTTGTGTGTATAGATTAAATTATTAATTATAAAAATAATGCATATATTAACCCATGATGAAAATATTCTTTAATTTCAGCTCAAGAATATGTTATATATATCCTGGACATACCCGGTTGAAATAATTTATAAACAACAAATGACAGATTATGATTAAATTAGTAGTAATATCAAGTAATTAGTTGTCCACATTTGAAGTTTACATTTGCACATCCCACTTTTCTCGCCGAGCCATAAGGCCACAGTGATATTCTTGGTTGAGTTAGCCGATACATTTGTCCTGCATTATTATTCCCAAGTTGTTAGGCAAAAGATTGGGTGATATTTTGTCTGGCACCATAGAAATGATGCAACTCGTTTTATATATTTTTTTAACATCCTGAAATGCTGCGTTGTCTTCTGAGAGCTAAAATACCATTCTGGCTCAGTAGGTGGCAGTACTGCACCAATAGATTTCTGGTTAGGACAGGCACATTAATCCCATTGTCTCACAGATATGAAGCATAGCATCGATCGCTAAAACATTCATGAAGTGGTTTTGAAAAGCACTGATGTCAGTGGGCTTCTCTTTCTGTCGTCTTTTCTGTCTGCAGAGGGCAGTCCAGCTCGAGTGGAGAACTATCGGCTGAAGCTCCTCCATGTTGCTGCTACTCTCCACTTAGAGCATCTTGGTTCTTCAGATACTCCGTCCTCCCCGAGTGCCCTGCCTGTCCCGGCGCGCAGCTCCCCCCCTTCTCCCATGCAGAGCAGTCTAACAGAGGCTTTACAGAGTTTGGTGGGTGGGAGGACCGAGGCCCTTCGCACTGGGGTTGACACCGTTTATGGATGGACTATTGGTAAGGGTCATTCTGTCAGTTCCTTTTATTAGTGGAGGTTAACAAGTCTTTTACACTGAAAGCACCACATCTCTCTGTAAAGGTGAAGGAGTGTCATTGAGTCAGAGAGCTTTTTTTTACAGCTGACATGCCCTTCTCTTATCAGATGGTGAGCTGGTAGTGGACTGTGACAACAAACCAGTCGACATGTCGATGCTGAAAGCCCCTCATCTTCCCAGTGGAGGAGGAGACCAGGCTTTACCTGTCGGGGCACAGCGGTGAGTCATAGAGGAGAATCCTGTGGGCTTGGGTTGTTAAAGATTTATTTTTTGCTTTTTCTCCCTTTTTAAATGTTGCAGCTGCTTTTCTTTTGCTCCAGCTGTCTAAAAGTTATTTTTCCTCTGTGTTCCCCTCATCTCCATCTGTTTTTAGGCTTGCTTTCGTGGCTTGGGAATTTCCAAACTTTGGCTCAAAGAGTAAAGACCTTCTGGGACGGTTTGCCATGATGAAGCGACATCTCCAGTTGGCTGGCTTCATCACAGTGGAGGTAGGGAGAGGCAGGAGGATGGGATAACCCAGTGTTTGTGGCCATGGTTTAGTTACTTCAAAGTGAAAGCTTTTAGTTATTTTCTCTATCCCTGCAGATAGGGTGTACTGAGCTATTTGTTCTTCAGATCAGTTTTTTCTTTACACACTGACTAGTTGCAAAATGAAATTTCTGGTGTTTGCCGTGATAGTGAGTAACATCCCAATGAACGGTGGCAGAGAAGCAGCACCGCTGCTGCTGTATCTGACAGTCTAAGGCCATGCAAACAATGGACCCAATACTTTAGTAGAGCTGAGAGTCAGGTGGGTTGCGCTGCAGTCTGTGGTATAAATAGAGCTCCTGCCGCAGCTCTGTCTCATCCAGGCAAATCCAAGCGCTTTCTCTCATCTAGGACACTCTCCTTAGCCAATAGGAGCATCACTTGCCTCTCAGGTTTGCATTGCTGCAGGAAGTGTTAGCTGGGAATCCATGTCTACCTGAGACTGAAAACTAGCATTGTGTCTTTGTTTTAAATGTGTCTGTAAATATACTACAAAATTAGTTTTACAAGTGCGTTCCCTTGAGCCCTCACTGGTCATAAGAAGGTAATGTTTTCAAATCCATCTTTTTTGTCCTCTTTCAGGTGCCATATTATGAGTGGCTGGAGCTGAAGACAGACTGGCAGAAGCTGGCTTACCTGAAGGATAAAATGGGGAAGGCTCTGGCCGAGGACATGGCCAAGTGAACCGATCGGTCTTGAACGAATTTGCAGACTCGGCTAAATCAGAGCGTTCCCAATCTAATGGGACCACGGGGGAATACACACACACGCACACTCAGACCGGAGCAGCATTGCAGAAAAGCTCTCTCATACTTTGTCAAGATAAAAAAAAAAAAATCATATTTTCACTCTGGTTCCCTTGGCAACGTGTGGGGCTTTCCCTGTTTCCATGGTGATGACGAGCGAGAGTTTTGGAGCCAGAGAGAGAGACAGAAATAAACACAACAGCGAGTCCTTCTGTTGAAATGATATGATCAACAACTGTTTGCATCTGCGAGTGACATGTCAAAACAGAAGCACCCGGGCCATTTGTAGAAGTTTGGCCAAAACGTTGGGCTTAAAATCAGCATGTGAATAGATTGGAATAACTTAATTATAACTCTGTGAATGTGTGACATCTTGTGATGAAATAAATTATTTTATTTCCATTTTTACCTGTTTTGATTCAGATTCAAGATGTTGAGGCATGTGTGTGTGTGATGTGCACATTGTCTTAGGGCGGGTACAGTGAGGGGCCTGTTGCTGTCAATATTCGGTGTGGTATTCAGATAGGATATGCTTAATTTCACACGTAACAGCTAGTGGCACACCTCTCTGGCATACTGGTGTGTGTGAGTGCATCAGTATTATTAACAAACATTTATTGGAACAGGGTTGATGACGGGTTGTCTTCACACAGCTTACAGAAATGACAACTTATTGTGTTCATCCAGTGCTTAGTTATTCCTTTTTCATCAGCTCAACTGTGGTTTGCAACATGAAATAAGATGCATTAAAATAACTAAAATCAGCACATTTATGTAGTGGATGTACTCTGTGAAATCTAAAAGGATATTTTTGAATTCCATACTGAATCTATGTTTGTTGAAGAAAAAAAAACAGCATTATTGTGAAGCAACAGCAAGGGGTAAAACTCACAGATAAACACTTTGCTAACCCCTGCAACTGCTTACACAACATCAGCAGCAGCAGCACTGACATCAGAGGCTGTTAAATGGCGGAGGGAAGAAGACTGACAAATGCAAGCCGCCAGGGCAGAGGAGAGAAAACGAGTTCAAAGAATAATACAAAGCCAGAGCGGCACAGGAGGTAGCAGGAAACGGCAAACACGAAAATTAAATGTTTCAATGATAAACCATCACGTGATCTGTGCCTTGATGATGATCTCATTCTTCCCGATATTTGGGGATTAATGGATCGATTGATGGACTGATGACAAAGAGCCCAGCTAGCACTTCCAGTATTGAACTCCTTGGTCGTAGTATCTCCTGTCTGATGGGTTAGCAGTGTGCAGGTCCAGTCTCCTTAAAGCAATGAAGCTTTATTGCTACTCAATAAATCAAACAAACAGTATTTTAAACAGACAATATTGTTCCTGCTCTGTCTCTGATTGATACCTGAGTATCAAGCTGCTGTGCACAGGACACCTACACAAGATGATCATGTACAAACACCTTTTTCCTTTTTTAAGCAGCTATATTTGTCGAGGTCAACCGGGTTGCACAGAGGCTATTAGACATTATCCAGTATGCAGCACTTCTGCTGAGCTGGCAATCTATCCTGGGAAGTTTAAGGTTGCCATGGAAACTACCGTTGCTGATCATATAGCTCAGTGCTGTCGCCCCCTCGCTCTCTCTTTCTATTTATCTATTTTCCCTCTCTTTTTATGCATAAAAGTAGAGAAAAACAGAGCAAGCAAGAGTGCTGTAGAGGTGGCTAAGATGGAGAGCAGACACAGATGCTGTAGCTTGCCCTTGGGGGGGAAATGTCTCCTTGTTGATTCCTTAGGGGAACGGATGCAATCAGAGCAGGAGGCAGATGGCATAATTAGCAGTATACGTTTAGGTTTCGTTTCGGCCCTTTTATTTAATTGTGTTTTCTCTTTCTCTTCCACCCCCCCTGTTGGTTTTGTTTTCCTTGAAACCCCCTCCTTTGCTTGATTTCTCCATTTTCCTCTTGTTTTTGCAGTACTGGTCCTCTCCTTCAAGGTTGATGGCAGCACTGAGAGAGAGAGCAGTGCAAATCTGCTGACATCATCCCCCCAAGATCCAGTCAGCTTGGCTGAGAGAGAAGGAGGGGCAGAGAAGAGGCAGAGAGATACAGGGAGGAAGGATGGGAGGGAAGAAGGGAGGGCATCAGGAGAGGATACTGCAGCTCCCTCTCAGAATCCACACACACACACACACACACACACACACATACTGTATATTCAGATGAACTGGATCATGAGGCTCTAAAACACACGCCCACAACAGCAGCATCACGGTGCTGCACCACAGAGAGAGACCAGCGAAACACTCCCATCTCTCACTCTTTCTCTCTCTGTCTGTCTCATTCTGTCTCATCCACAAACACACACACACACACATAGATAACCGGACACGTGCTGCAGGGGGAGATCTGAGTGTTGGGTCGCTGAGCATTCACGTCCCCCCTCCCTTTCTTCTTCTTCTTCTTCTTTCTCCTTCTCCACTCTCACTCTCTCACTCCCCTCTCCCTGTTCACCTTGTCTGTTCCGGCTGTATGGTTTATTGTTGCGTCAGAGCCAAAGAGAGCCAGCGAGAAGCATGCCGGGGGAGAGCTCTCACAGATCTGTCCCCACCGACAAACATCCAGAGCAGGGAGCTGAGGAGACAGGGCTCCCTGGACCAGGTAGGACATCATCTGGGGTTTTGGGGATGGAGAAAGGAAATGAGGTAATTAAGCAGGAAGATGCGATCGAAGATGGAGACAAGGGCATCATTTGAGGAGAGAGGATGAGCATAGTGTTAAATAGATTGTGGCAGGAGGGGAGAGAGGGGGATGGTTAGAAGGATAGAAAGCATGGCAGATATATAGAGACTACTGGGCTAGTGAAAGAGACTGTTAGGTAAATCTGCTTGAAACTGCCATGTGAGGTTATATCTGTCTGTTGACATGTGCAGTCTGAGTAAGCTGTGATTCAGCTGCATGTTAGCCTCCTCACTAAACTGCATGTTGTCTCCCCCTCCAGCTCCCAGCTTTTAGCAGCCTCCCTAAAGAACTCCCAGCCCACCTCTATACACTCCTCATCACTAAATCCCTAACAATCTCTCATCCAAAAGCCGTGTGTATTTGCCCTCCCTCCAGCACCCAACCCCCCATCCTCATCTTTTCCCCCCATCCTAACCCCTTACCCTTACCCTTGCCTCTTCGCCCCCTATCCCCCGTCCCGCTGCCCCATCTTTAGCCCCGGCGCCACCCCATCTGCATCCACATCTCCCCAGCAATTTTGCGAGCTGTAAGCGTAGAGTGGCTCCTCCCTTCCCCCCCAGCCTCAGCAGGAACATGACACAGCAGCATGGCAGCACTCTGTAGGAAGGAACACACAAACACATCCACACAAGAGCTTCAGTCACAAATCTTGGCAATTATTTGCTCATTTTGCTGCTGTGATGTTGTGAAATCAATGAGAATAAGGATAGAGAGAGAGAGAGAGATATGAGTAGATAATGTGTCAGTGCAGATGAGAGATTGGGAGGGTCAAGATTTTATTAATTTATCACCTTAATAATGATCAGAGTGAGAATCTCGTCATTGGAACAAAATCCTGTGACTGCTGTGTCTCTTACAGTTATTGCAATGCTCACAATATAGTTTTCATGAGTACTGTGTATATTGTAAACGTCTGACAGTTATGATGGATAACCTTAGTGGCTATTACGGAAACTCCCTGCCTCCTCTCTGCTGGAAGTATAGTGGTTTTGCTATTTTGGAAATGTTCCTGCTTCAATTTCATCATTGCCCTGATCTGTTCTTAGACTTGGAATTATTTTAAGCTTTCTTGGCCTGAATCTTGGAAGGGGAGGGAATTGTCAGATGCTCTAGTTACAACTTGTATTCCGGGCACATACTTGATGGAAAAAGTAGAGATTAGAGGATTGATTATGAGACGAAGAAGCATATGAGACTATTGAGGTGCCTCTTCTTCAAGGCTCAATCTGAGCAGTAGATGAAATAGAGGCTCCCCTTGGGGCTGACAGGCCAGTGCTGCAGCCTCTGTGACGCAGCTCCAGTCTGCTCAGCTCGCTGCGGCCTGCTCCTCGTAGGGCAAGCCGGGTGCTCAATTTCACTGCGTCCTGCCAGAGGAGACTTGCTAGGCTGAAAAGAGGCAGACTACGCAGACTATTCCAGCAGTGAATCTGCAGCTATGGCACAGTTATGCTAGCAGAAATAATACATGTCACTGGCTCATTTAGCAGCCTAGCAAAACAGAAGCTCCAACAGTGTGCAGTTACATATGATACCAATGCCTAACATATGAGGGATAAAGATTTCAGTATGAAATGTGTTCTATGTAGTTGTTTAGCTTGATTTTCTATAAGTCAGATATAGAATAATTATTGCTTTTTGTTCGTCTAAACATAATGGTCATTGAAGCTATAGGTGCCTTTTTATTAGGCAATGCAGGAGGAAACAGTGACGTGTTCTATACCCATTAACCCTATTAGACTATGCTGTACATGTAAGTGTGGAGCAGCAGTTGGCTTTTGTGCATCTTTCTGATTAATGGCAGGCTTTAGTCTCTGATGCATGACTCAGCAGCACGCATACACAAACACACCTAGAGCTTATTATTGGGGCAGCGATCAGGCAGGGCTTGCTAAGTGCTGATGATTGCATCTGCCACCACCACAGGCAGGGCAGAAGAGCAGCGAGGGAGGAGACATACTATGTGCAGAGGAAAAAAAGAACATGGAGGCGAGAGTAGGGCGAGTCATAACTAAAAGTGAAACAAGAAGAGGCAGCTATATATAGGCCTATATATAACGTATATTCATGTATAAAACAGGACTGCGGAGAGGATGCGAAAATGGTTTGGAGAGGAATTTTGAGGGAGTGAGACAAAGGAGGGGATACAGAACAGAGAGTGAATTAGTAAGTGATATCTGGGTTCCTGGCAGAGCAAGTGTGTATGTGTGTGTGTATGTGAGGGTGTGTGTGTGTTTGTGGCTGGCACCGAACTGAGCCACTTGTGTGTTATAATGGCCAATCAGCATGTGGATTGAGGTCACCGTGGCAATGGCCCAGTTAAGAGAGCAAATGAAGGTTCTATGTTCCCTCAATTTGTGCTATAGAGAAAGAGGCTTACATTGCATCATTTAGGGATATTTCACTGAATGTATAGTTTTGTGTTATGGTAATCAATCCAACATAAGAAATTCATTAAAGATAAGCAGTGGAACTGAAAAAAATTAAGAATACAGTCTTTTATTCCATCTTCTCCCTCCATTTGTTTCCCCTTTCTTACTCATGCACAAGACTCCCTCCACTCACCCCTGACCCCATTTCTTTGATTCATCCTGTCATTTCATCTCAGAGATGTCTTTATTCCTGATGACAGTTATGAAGATAATAGCATGGTCTAGAAGGACAAGAGGACAGTGAACACCGTAATTCAATGACAGTTCCTTTTGCCTCTGGCTAATTGTGCAATTGTGCATGTTGACAGAGGGAGAGAAAGAGAGACAGAGAAACTTGGAGGTAAAGTAAGATACTGTAGTGTATGTAGGGAAGAGCTGTTCTCCACTTCCACGTTTTGAGTCCAACCTTATGGTGGAAAACTACAGGGAGGATTAATCAGTTCAAACATGTTTAAAAAAAAAAACCCATCCAAAACAGCGTGCTAGTAGTCTATTTTCAGTCTTGGTGATTGTTTTTCTCTCCAAAGCCATTTGCAGTGTCAGAATAACACACAAAGCTGAGCAATATTTGGTTAATCTGAGTGGCATTTTGGTGAAATTTTTTTAGCTCTCTCTGAGTTTGTGGGAGAAGAAAAGTAAAGTTCAACTGAAGAGATAAAAAGTCTATTAATGTTCAATAAAAGAGGCTTAGCCTTCCACATCATGTCTAGTGTTGTGGTACTGGGATAATTTAGTCGATGGTATTGATCTCACTTCTTTGTTAGTTCCTAACTACAGTTCAAATTTACCATTAATCTGTCAAAGTAGACAGTTTCCTTATTTAAAATGTTTTATGCAACTACCCCTTTCCTTTATTTAAAGTGTTGTTTTGCATTGCTTTTTCTGTTTTTCAGACATGACCAGACACCCATCGACTGACTCCTCCCCTAGTGACAGTGGCTCCTCTCCTAGTGACAGTGGTTCTAGCCCTTCTCCCAGTACTCCTCAGAAGCTACTCCCAGCATGCACCTCTCCATTTGGACCACGACTATTTCACGCAATACCTAGCTCCTCTGGTACTCCAAGACCTCAACCTGAAGGCTCTGACCATCGCAACAACACGCCCAGACTGTCTGGAAAGTTAGGTGGTCATGGACCATGTGGCCGCCATATCCCTGTTAAGATGGAGAGAATCAAGGTGTGCGTTTTGTGTGTATGAGCATGTTTGCAATTTTACAGCAGAAATGCTACCAGACACATTTTATTGGTATACTGATATTAACTTTTTTTTCTACTTATAATGTGTTATTCCTAGGTCCTGACTGGTTCTGAGGTGGAGAGTGACTATCAAGAGCCACAGACCATTGACGCAAGGGTGGTGATGGGTCAAGAGACATTGCTCAAAACAACAGAGCTCCGTAAAAGGAAACCCCTGGTTGAGCCAAGTGGTCAGGCTATCCCTTTGCCAGCTATTCCAAGCTTTCCAGGTCCTCAGTCACAAGCAAAAGAGACCCAGCTGAAATCCAGCAAAGAGGAAAACCAAGCCCAAATCCCTCAAAAACAACAGGATCAGCAAAAAGACCCTGTGCAGCACCCAACGACACTCCATTCCCCTTTTCAGAACCCCCTATTCCCTTCCTCCTCCTCCCCAGAGCCAATCACAACAGATGATAATTTGAAAGACAACCAGGAAGAGGGTCAAACCCTTTCTCAAGACGAAGTGCCTTCCCTTTCTTTTTCTGAGCTGGCCTGCCCAGTTCCTTTGTCCTTCTCTGAGCCAGCCTATGCTGTTGACCCTCTACGAGTGGGTGTGCCCTCATCTCTTGACCCTGACCTATACTATACCGCTCCTTCTACCCCAATCAAAATGGCCTCCTGCTCTTCGCACCTTAAACACCATTCATATCCTGGTTCTCCAGCCTGCCCACTCTCCCCTGGCTCTCCCTCAGACAGCGAGGACCTCTGTTCCCCTCTCACCTCTCCCTCTGGCTCCTATATCACAGCGGAGGGAGGCAGTTGGACCTCCTCTTACACATCTTCCACCTCCCCGTCCACCTCTCCCAACCTGCTCCTCACAGAAGAAGCACAGGAGGCCCCTGCTTGCTTTGTGGGCTCCTTATCAGAGATTGGAGATGAAGTTGGGGAAGAAAAGGGACGAGCAGGTCCAGAACGGGAGGAGGAAAGGGCAGGAGACTTCTGCCTGTACCGTCCTGAGGATTTTGTCATGAATTCAAGAATGGGTCTAACAGGGACCGTGATCCTCGAGGAGGAAGAGGCTCTAAAAAGGGAAGAGATCAAGATTTCCAGAGAAAGTTGTCGTCCTTGCTGGGTGACTGACGATACATCCCCTCTAAGGAGCAGTAGTAGCCGTAGCAGTGACTCCCAGGAGGATGGCGGAGAGTCTGAAAGCTCACTCTGCCCACTGGAAGAGGCCCGTGCAGGGAGAGCAGAGTACTCTAGGCCCATGCAGACAGGCCTGAAACTGCAACTGGAGGCATGTATATCAGAGGAACATTATGGACTGATGGATGACCACATAGAACTACCCTCCACTGCTTTGACTCCAGACACAGAGAGCATGACCATGGCCTCATCTAGCCTTAGCCCTGACTCGCCTGTCAGCCCCCTGGATGCCTTCTGTCCTGGAGTCTTTGGCAGGTTTGGCCCCAGTTCTTTCATGCTCTCCCAGGCAGCCTGTGCTGATGATATACCAGAGGAAGAAAGGATGATCCCTGCCTCCCTCATCTCCTTTCCCCTCCACACCAGCCTTATCTTTAAGGCTGATTCAATGGAAATCACCCTCTTCCCCACAGAGGATGAGAATGACGTAGGAGAAGGTAACGAGAGAAATGAAGGAAAGGATGTTAATGCTTATGCAGCAGGAGAGGAGGAGGCAGATGTTGAAGATGACGACGACGACGACGACGACGACGATGATGAAGTGGATGATGATGATTATGATTATGACGATGATCGTGATGGCAATGCTAATGGCGCTGGTGACGGTGTTGACATTGATGAAAATAATGAAGACGATGACAATGACGAGCATGATGAGGCAGGTGAGGAGGCTAAGGTAGAGGTGAAAGTGGTAGAAGAGGAGAAAGTTGAGGGAGAGGTGCAGGAAGAGGATGATGGGAAGTGTGTTTGCAAAGCAGTGGCGGATCCTATAGATGAGGACAGCTCAGCATCCTTCCTTCATTCACTTTCGGAGACATCAATCAATGAGGGGTTGAACGAATCCTTCTGTTTCCAAGACGATACAGATGACTCATTAGATTCCGCCTCTTATAATGGGGAGGAAGACGAACGTCTCTACAGCACTGAGAGGCATGCACAATCACTAGAACCCACACCAATGGACGCACTTGATCTAACTGAAGTCCAAACGGAACCTGAACAGGGATCTACCACTGGGACAGGTCAAACTGGACCTTTGCACACACAGCTGAGCACAGACAAACTTGTGGATCATCCCAAAACCACCTGTCTTTCTGAACCTACACCCTTGGATGAACCTACACCACTTGAACCCCAGTCAGACCCTGACCTGGAATCTACTAGTGGAATAGGTCAGATAAAACCTTTTCAAGTGAGCATGGACAAACCAGTGGATCGCCAGAAACCATCCGGTCCTCCAGAATCAATTTCTTGTCCACCAGAACCCTCCAGCAACCTGGACGAGAGTGGGAGTGAGAGTGAGTTGATGGATATCTCTGGTTCTTCCAACCCTCTCGAGCAGCCTAAAAACAGCCCTCATTTTAACCCTTCTACCACTCCTGTTGTCATTCGTGCTCCACCTGCGGAGTTCCACGCCTCTCCTCCTTTGGCTGCATCTGCACAGGAGACGACAGACCTTAACAGTTCAGTTGTTCCGGAAGAATTGGCTGAGGAAAAAAAACAGATGAAGGATGATGATTTGCAAGAGAGCAATGATTATTCAGGGGAGGAAACCACAGAAGAACCAGAAAGAGACTCTTTCAAATTGCTTATCAAGCCTCGTCATTATCAAGCAGAAAGCCACAGGGCTGTAGGAGCAAGCAGACGTGTATTATCAAAGTCTTTCTCCAATAAATCAGATGTGCCTGGAGGGGCAGAGGCCATATGTAGGACCAGTATTCACAGGGAGTCTGACACTGAGCTTGACCAGAGGAATGGGAATGCCACAGCTGAGTCTATGAGTGTGGAGTCTAGAAGCATTGATTCAGCCACCAATGACTTGAATAAAGGTGTACTTCTTCTCTCTTGCCCTAAAGACCCTAATCCCAACCCCAGTAATATCCCTGTTTCTGCTTTCCCAGAGGTCATCTCAGAACTTACTGACAATCTGGCCCTGACCCCGGGTGACTCTGCCCAGGAGAACCTGAGAGAAAACACTCTGAGTACTGACGAGGGTGTGCTGGGAGCTGTTGGATCCCCACACTCCCCCCTTGCCATCTCACCCAAAAGGGAAAACTCAGAAACAGACAGCAGGAGCGGGAGCAGGGAGATGCGTCCTGGAGCTGCGGCATGGTGTGATGACAGGATGGGGCTGGGGTTTGGTCTAGGATTAGGACCAGGGGCGGAGTTTGGTGTCTGGGGAGCAGGGGAGTCTCTCTGCCTGTCTCTGGGGAAGAGGTATGAGTTAGAGGCGGAGGGTCTGCTCATGTGTGACACAGAGGGCCAAAGCACACAGACGGCCGTGGTTCCCGACATGAGCAGTGAAGTGTGCGATAATTATGACAATGTACTGGGTTCTGTTCTGGATGAGGAAGACAACAACAGTCTGTGTGGAAAGAGGGACAGGATGGCGGATGAAGAATTGGTAGGAGAAGGAGCTTCTGAGTCCAACTTGGCTTGCTGGAAGTCCATTGAGGAGATCTCAGAAGCAGGCGGAGGGGAGGATGGAAGCTCCAGATTCCCAGAGGATGATGTCAGCAATCTAAATCCAGACAATGATGGAGATAACACACAAACACAAATACATGACACTTGGAAAAATTCTAACAATAACAATGACTCTGCTTTTGACTCCTTGGAAGTAGCCATGTGTGGAAGTCTGAATGCTCTATCAGAGGAAGTGAGACCCCAGAGTGTGAGTGTCAGTGTTCGAGAGTCTGTGTCTAATATTCCACTTGAGGAGATGCCACCTCAGGTTTCTGACACAATTCCCAATGAAGGGAAACAAAAAGACAGCTCGATAAACCAGGCATCAGACACAACACAGGCACCATCCTCAGAGGAAGGTGTCTGTGAAACTCACGTGGACAAAGCTGTAACAAACCAGCATCTCAGTTCACAAGATAAAGCCAAGTCAAGATGTCATACTAGCCCAGAGTGTCAGACAGTCACTCCAGAGAGTAATACAGCATTTTCTTTGCTACACGGTTCCTTTGGGTCCTTTACTCCTAAATGTAAATCTAATGAATCCAGACCAAGTAGAGCTTGTCAAGACAAGATGGAAAATACTGGTTCTCGGTCAGAAACAGAGATGGTGGAGCCTCAGACTGAAGGCCAAAGAAAAGGTGACGTCAGTTCTGCGACTGACAGACTTGCTGATGAACCAAAGACTAAAGATGCCTTTCGAGGTGAGCAGTGTGTTGTTAGTAACTCAGGGGAAGAAGATGAGGAAGAAAAAGCAGAAGAGAAAGCAAAAGAGAGAGGTGAGGAGAAAGATAAGAAGAACAAAAAGGAAAGAAAAACCTCTCCTGCACAGAATGGGTCAGAGCACTTTGCGTGTCACGCCTCCAAAGGGGAACTTTGCACAGATAAACCAATTGCTGCTAAGAAAGGGAGGAGAGGGAAGCAGAACAAATACAGGGCATCCCAGACAGGCAGTCATGTTGACTCTAGCCCTGAATCTGTTGATGATCCAAAGAAACCTTCTGTTCCATTAAATACCACAGCAGAAGGATGGTCAAAGGGGGTCGCAGACAATTGTAAAACTAAGGCAGGTCGAAAGGCAAACAACAAATCTTCATCGTGGGACTTTCAACAGAGGACATCTGGGACAGACAAAGCTGAATTTGGTTCACAGATGCAGGGGGATAACAGTCCCAGGCCTGATGTCAAAAGTCCTAGCCATGGACAATGCAATTCTACCACGCATACCCCAGACAACCTCAATGTTGTGTTGGCAATGAACCAAGAGTTACATCAGAAACAGGAAGTGCTTGATAACAGACCACTATCTGATAGTCAGAGAGGAATCACCGTGGATATCAATGACAACAACATAGATACTGGCCACAGCCCACCTACCCATGATACCGTGTCATACTCTCTGACTCCACTGTCTTCCTCAACATCTCCTGTTTCCTCTTCCTCCCCTCTACCATGTGCCTCAACAGAGCCAGAGGATGATCTTCCCACACCTGTGCAGGAATCCCAACCTGTCCTCTCAGTCCAGCAACAGCCTTCACTGTCCATATGCCACACCACCCCTACGCTTTGCTCTACCTCCCTCGCTACACAACAAGCCCCTGATTCCCAGTTTCTTCCCAACAACAACCTCCAACAGGTTGTGCTTTCTGCATCAACTACATCTACCACAAGTGTCTCTTCGCCCTCATTCTCCACTGCCATGCTGTTAAGCCTGTCCCAGCCTACCCAGGAGTCGTCTTCACCTGCGCCTGGGACTTTAGATTCAGCATGTTTTCCAGACTCTATTTCCCGTCCCCAGTCACAGCCTAATCTCAACATCCAGCCTCACAAACAAATCAAGCAAGGATGCACGTGGAGCACACAAGACAGGTGCAGAGGTGAGTATAGAAATGATGACTTGTTAGATTGATAGCACAGTGCACTACACACTGAGGAATCCCTTATCATTTTTGTTACAGCCAGTTCTGGCAAAAGTGAAAAACTGCTTTGCAAGTTGGGATTGTTATCAAAAAGAAAAATGGGCACTATATTCCCATAGTCTGTTGGTTTTAAGCAATAAAAAATAAGCAGAAAGTTTGCCAAATGTGAGGTTTCTAATACAAACATGATCAATTAATGTGTGCTCTGTAAGGTCCCAGTTTGGCTGAGGAGGAGACTGACAGTGAGGATGATGGTGGACTGCCTCGACGTGGCCACAGATCCCAGGCCAGAGGAGTGGCAGGAAACAGAAATGGAGCCATGCAGAGAGAGTCTGGTCCATCTAATCGGGAAATGCAGCCTTTCTCTGCCCACCAAATATCCGACAGACAGTCAGGCTGTCCAATCAACCACAGCCACAAGATTGCAGAAGAGATCGACCTATCCTTCAAAAACAATTGTGAGTTGTTCCTGACCTCCTATGGGAAATAAGATTCAACATCAGGAATCCCCTAATACACCCCACCCTTTTTTCTCTTTCTGCCTCTTTCTTTCTGTTTCTATAATAGTAAATCCACAGCTACGGTTATTAAATTGATGATATAGGACAGAATAGTTTAAGTGGCTCTGCTTTTATGACAGATATCACAAGAGGCGTAAATTCTCTGCATTATATAGTTCACTGTTTGAAATATGGATGAAGAGTGCCCTGTTGTTGAGATATATGTATGTGTGAGATATATGTATGTGAAATGTATTTTCCATGGGCTAATTGAATTCCGTCATTAGATGAGCTTTTGGATTTTGAAATGAACGCTCCTCATCAGCATAGCACTAATGAGACAGAGTCACTAATGCCCTTATTACTTCTACTATGATGATTAGTTTCTATGGCAATAAGGATGTGATGTTTTTCAATTTCATGCACTTGAATGTGTGTTGAATATTTTCTTGCGTAGGCTCCATATTGGCTTCCTGTAATGAGTCTGAGAGTGAGGGGTCAGTGCCGGAGCTAGAGGAGCCAGAGCCACTGAGGCCATCAGAGCCCCAGGTAAGTCTGTTCATGCTGCTTTATTAGAAACCTTCTTTTCCTGAACTGAGACACCTATATCTTGTTTAACACTGTTGTAAGGTGAGGTGCAGGAGAGCAGGGTGAAAGGTCATGAACATAAAACATCACGATGGCAGGGAAGTTTGCTTGAAAAATAAGGCAGACTTTTATTTTCAGTCTGAAAAAATCATCAAACAAAGGGAAAACACAAGGAGGGAAAATTCCTCTGCCTTTACATACACTGCTCACCACAGGTCTGGTGCTGCTCTTTGAGAGAAAACCTCTGTTTTCACACATACTAATATAACCTAGCAGCCCACCCATCCAGTTCAAACTGGCCTATTAGGTGAGGACTACCATCAGCTGAGACTGGAGACACCTGAAGTGAGAACCTGGTCAATCAGAGCACACCTGAACACACCTTGAGCCACTCAGTCCCCGTCAGTCAATTAACCACTTAACTACAGACCAAAGAAAACTGTGATCCACCCCACTTGGCCCAATCAAACAGTGAGTGAGGGAGTTTATGCTTCCTCACAAACAACTTGATTTTCTAGTAACACATTATACTTTATAACAAATGATATTGGGATTACATTGAGATTATTTTGAGGAATATAACTTGCTTTTTCAAAATCCTGATTGAATGATTACGCTGTTTGTGTATACACTGACAGCCTGAAAACTATAAAGCGTGTTATGTGGAGATCTTGAAGCTAGAATTAAAGCTGAAGAAACCGAGATTGGAGCAAATATGATTAAAAAAAGTTTTTTTATAAAACGGTCGCTATATCCTGACAGTATAGTACATGAAACAGGTAACCTGAAAAGAATCATGTGCCTCTGTGTCCTCCGGTGTCCTCCGGTGCTCCTAACGGCATCTGCAAGATTTCACAGACCGGAGGAAAACTAGCAGTAAGAGCTGACCTGAGATCTGCTGTCCATCTGCTGTCTATGAGAGCCGGCTGTCAATCACTCGCGAACTCCGACCAAACGGTCAAACTAAGCAGCGCTGATCAAATATGAATCAATATTATGTTACTATAATGCCTATTTCTCCTCTCAAATGTTTTCAGAATCATCTTGTAGTGCGCGGTTTAGCTGTAAAATGAGAACGTTTTTGACGCGGCAGCCATGATGAGATCTCTTGAAGGAACACCAAGTACTGGTCACATGACCGTAGCCCAGCCAACAGGAACGCTCTCTCTCTGAAATGACCTGTGATTGGTCAAAGTCTTTCGTCATGGGCTAGATTTTTTAAAGCCTGAAAACAGAGCCATGATGAGGTGCAGAAGTCTAGTTATCTCTCAGAACACTTGAATTACAATATGCTGAAAGGTTATTATGGAACTTTTCGCCCAATGATGCCAAAAATATACTGCCTACTGCAGGTTTAAAAGCTGAGGAGAACATAAAACATGATTTGTTGATTTGCTTTATATTTTCAGTTGATGAAGTTTAAGAATATTTTCTTTATTTAGCTATAGTGGCTAATGCTATTTATGATAAATTTGTACTTTTGTGTATTTAAAGCACATTTCTGTTACTGCTGTTGCTCTAAACACAAAATGCATTGCTTCCCGTGTGTGCAAGAGAAAACAAGTCTGTCTGGCATCAACAAAATAGCAGTGAAAACCCAACTGGGAAGATGAGTCACATTTGGTGATATTAGCTAAACTGACGTCATAGATTATTACAGTGAAGTAATTGATATTTGTTTTTTCCTTCAGTCGATCTCCTTTGCAGATGAAGGGCTAAACAGACCAAAACAGAGCCGCAGTGAGAAGAAGGCCCGCAAGGTCAGACAACTGGCTGTATACAAATAAATTAATAAATCAAGTGGAGTGTTTATGACACCAGGGTTTCATTTGTGTCATTTTGTCTTTCTTTCTCACTCTCTCTGCTGCTGTACGTGAACGTAGGCCATGTCTAAACTTGGTCTGAAGCCGGTCCATGGTGTGACCAGAATCACCATTAGGAAGTCCAAGAGTATCTTGTTTGTCATCAGCAGACCAGATGTGTTCAAAAGCCCCGCTTCGGACATTTACATTGTATTTGGAGAGGCAAAGGTAAGTGTTTCTTTCTTTCTTAGTTATTCAAGCTTCAGTACATGTATTGTATTGCCTCTCAACCTCTCCTCTCCTCTCCTCAGATTGAGGACCTATCTCAGCAGGCTCACAAAGCAGCTGCAGAGAAATTCAAGGTGCCTGTGACCTCTTCTCCCTTGGCCCCACCTGTCCCACCCAGCCTCACCATCAAGGAAGAGAGTGAAGAGGAGGAAGAAGAGGTACTTACTGTCTAAAAACTACTGTTTCTGAACACCTGTCACACTAATATCAGTAGGTTGTAGCATTCTGTAAAATCTTTTATTCTAACTTTATATCTCTCACTCCTTTTCTTTCTTTCTATCCATCAGGTGGATGAGGGAGGTCTTGAGCAGAGGGATATCGAGCTGGTGATGGCTCAGGCCAATGTGTCACGGACCAAGGCCGTCCGTGCACTGAAACACAACAAGAATGACATTGTGAATGCTATCATGGTGAGGAGGAAGGAGGTGGTGAGAGAGGAAGAGCGAGAGGGTAGAGGGAGGGCAGATGGTGAACAAAATAATGAGTCATAGCCAGTGAGCGGGGAGGGCATGGAGGAAGAGGAGGAGGAGGGTGGGGGGGAGTAAAGGAGAAAGAGCAGAGGACAAATGACAAGTAGAGTTTCTCCCCAGTAACTGAGCAACCTCTACAGTTCTGTAGGTCATCAGTGCAGTTTGATGCCCACAAGGTGGCAGCAACAACTCACACTGAGAGTTTGTTTAAGTGACGCAGTTGATTTTTTTTTTTTTCTTGATGATTTTTTCTTCAGATTCTTGATGGCGTGCAAAGCAAGATGAAGCTGCCTTTAGATCACTAGCAAATATTGGCTGAGTGAAAACAGAGCCTCTCATACTGACTATCCCAGGGAATATTTTTTTAGCCTATTTAAGCAGTGTGACATCTAGACTGGCTTCATTTCAATAGTAGAGAAGACTGTTTTGTATTCTAATTTCATTAAGTAAAATCGTTTTGTTCTCCACTTAATTTCATTTATTCATAACGACAGTTTAATTTTTACGGACTATACGATTCTTTGAACCTCTTTTCTGTTTTGTCTTTCTCTCCCTCTTCCATGTAGGAGCTGACCATGTGAGCGGTGAGGACGATTTGACTCCTGACCCCCTCCTCCAGCCTATAAAGCCTAAACGCCACTGACTCTTCTGTATCGCTGCTACTGTATGTTGCATCCCCAATATCTGCTAAATAAAGTCTGTTCCAACGTGGGCTGTGACTTCATTGTGAGATTGATTTTACTGAAAAGATTGCAGATGGTTTCGGTGTAAATTGTTTTAACATCGGGAGCAGCAGTCCTTCACATTCTGCAAATTCACAAGGCCTATATTTAAAACTTCAGAATTAGCCCATCCATCTACAAACCAACCCCCTTTTGGTTTGGTTTTTGCCAATCTCTCAAAAATTGTTACACAATATCATATCATATGTAAATCCATTAGTTGTTTCATATGGTTTGACCTGATAGGTGGGATATGTGATCCAAATGTAAACTTTCAACACAGAATTGTTACCTGCTATCACTCAAAATGAGATAACAATATAGTTAAAAATAAAGTAACATTTTGTATGCTGGTGTTAAGGGTTAACAGGCCTATATTTACAAGTATAAGCAATTGAAAGTGAAATCTGTTATTTATATGGTCAAAATATATTCTCATTAGGCTTTTTAATGTGAAAGGCGTGCTATATCATCACATGCTGTTTATGTGGCAGATGTCAAGGACTGGGTGAAATAGGCAACATAAAAAAAATAATTTCTGTTAATGGCTTTTTAAAGGAAATATTGCAAGTATGCTGCATTGTAAGATTACATTTAATTGTTTTAATGTTTTGAAGAGGCAGTCTGCAGATATTAAAGAAATACTTTGCGCTGCTAAATTGTTTTTTGGACCCAGAAGATTTATGCAAATCTCACAATTATTCAGACGTTTAATGCCAACCTCGGGGGAGAAAAAAAACTCATGAATTGGTGTTCACGTATACAACTAACATTATCTAAAATGTTCTTATATTAATTATACTCCAGAGTTACACTTTGCCAGCACTGTGTCAGACCCAGCTGTCACATATTTAAAAAAAAAAAGTGGATGTGTCATTAGGAAATTAAACTCTCATTTTGCTCTGTTTCTCACTCTCTTATAATGTCACATATTACAGATGACACAGGCGTGCCCAAACAGATGCCAGATGCATCTCTGTCAATCTATCAACTTTATTGTACAAAACTGGTTAGAATACAAGACACATGCCCGGGACTGCAGGGTTCGGCTTTGACAAGTGGTGGCAATAACATAAACTGATACCAAGCAAGTTGAGCCATCAGCTCTAAATTATTAGCAATGACTCCACATGTAAATGCGTAAAGCCTGTCCCTTCGACTGGCTTAGTTCCCATTCGTACTCAAATACAGATGTGAGGCTATGATGTATTTCAGTGTGTGAAAATATAAACATATTGGCATTAATGGATGAAATACTGTCACAGGCAATGTAAATGACCAAATAAACAATCCAAATGGTCACTGGAAATGTTTTGTTAGCAATGTCAAACAGTAGTGCTTCTTTCATTCTAAAAACTGTATCACACACAGGTCCCTTTTCAAATGACAAACATAGGACTTTAAGCCATTTCATCTTTTAAAATCCATACAAGATATGGATCTCTAGGCAAGAAGTGGTGCTCTCCTGAGTATTCTTCATAGCAGTTCAGGCAGATAACGTCAGACTCTGCTGGAAAATGGAATGAATGCCTTTGGGCATGAGTCAAGTGTTGGGGATCGAGACATCATTAGGTGGTGGTTTTCGCTGGGAGGACGTTGTTCTCAAAGTGTCCCTGGTTAGTGATATTCCCAGCAGGGAAGTATCTGGCTACCACGAAGGAAGAGCCGTCTGATGCAGTGGCCTTACCGACACCCAGCTTATTAGTGCTCTTCCACACCATTGCTGTGAAATGGCCTATGTTGGGAGTGAAATGAAAGAGAAAGAGGGGAAAAATACAGGCTTTTAGGACATGGTTGAAGCTGAGTGCAGTTCTTCTAAATATTTACAGGCGAAGGAATCTTAATTCCTCTCTCACTCATCAGTCCCTGTACACTTTATTCCTCTTTCTCTATCAGGCAACTTTATGTGAATCAGTGTGAATCACTGTGATGAGCTCCTAGGAGTGATCTGCTTCATGTGCGATTAAGATTAACAGACTCATGCACACTGGAGTCTAAGGCTATTGGAAACCATCTGGAGGAATTAGGCCCGACTGGAAATGACATGTGGGTTGAGGAGTGATACAGAGGACTGTGGTTTTCCCCATGGCCGGTCACTGAGTCAGACAGTCACACGCTGACTGAGGTGTGACATCAGCAGGGGAATAACAGCAACCTTGCTCATGCCTGGGTAAACATGACATCGACACAGAGAAACTGACAACGAGAAAACAGAAAATGACAAAGAGAAACAGAGCAAGAAATAGATACATTGAGATAAATGCATCGGAAAAAACCATGAGGAGAAATGAGATGAGACAAGACAAGACGACATGAAAACATATGAGAAGGGAAGTGTTTGATATAATGTGTCAGGGCAAAAATGAAAATTTTAGATTTACATGTGGTGATACACAACACGGATGTATAAATTAATCTTTGCAAACTCGCACACATAGAGTTCAATGTGATGAGCAAAGTTTTTATTATTTCAGGGCTTCTATGAATGATTACTTTCAGTGTTGATTAATCTACAGATTTGTCCTTGATTAGTTCCTTGGTTAATCTGGGATATTAAAGGAACAGTGTGTAACATTTCGGGGGATCTATTAACAGAAATTGAATATAATATTCATAACTAGTTTTCATTAGTGTATAATCACCTTAAACTAAGAATTGTTGAGTTTTCGTTATCTTAATATGAGCCGTTCATATCTACATAGGGAGCTGGTCCTCTTCACGGAGTCCGCCATGTTTCTACAGTAGCCCAGAACGGACAAACCAAACACTGGCTCTAGAGAGAGCCTTCGCATTTTTACGTTACCTGAAGGCCACCGTAGTTTTCCAACACGCTTGTGAAAGCGGTAACGTGAGCCGTAGGCTGCGAAACCGTCGTACCGCCAGCCGCCGTCTGACTTCCATTGCTCTTAAAGTTGTGTTATTATGATAAGGATGTCCTCTGAGCGAGGTGAACGGCGTTACCACGGTTATGCACTCGGTGGCTCACGTTACTGCAATCTTGGAAAGGGAGGAGTGAGCGGAGGCGTATTCAGTTGGTTGCAATCTGCAATCACGCCACTAGATGCTGCCAAATCCAGTTGTCCTTTTTTTAAGTGTCAGAAAAAAGTTAAAAACTAACTAACTAACTAACTAACTAACTTCCCAAAGCCAAGTTGACATATTTAATTTGCTTTTTTCAGTCCAAACATATATAATTTTTGGCATTTTCTTAAAGATTATTAATTTTCTGTTGATCAACTAATCGATGAAAAAACTAATTTCAGTTGTTTCTCAATTTTGGTTTTCTAAATTATAATTTTGATTGTTATATACTGTATATTAATAATCGGAAAAGCTCTAATGATTACTTATGATTATCCTAGTATTGAATTGAGTAATTTTGCCTAATTTGTTGTTGTTGTTGTTGTAGTAGTGTAGGTCAAGAGGTTTGACACTGACTGAAATATGAAAGGAAGTGTAAATCTCACCAGTGCCAGAGGAGAATCCAGGACGGTTGAAGTTGTACTGTTTCACTTCATCATACCAGCGGTCTGCAACATCCTTCCCTGCATGTGCACAGGAGAAAGTGTAACCTCAACTTCAAGGAACATTAAATCGGTCTTGTGTCGTACATATTGATCAGAATGACAGCACTATAAGAAGACTGCACCCTGGAGCTACAAATCTCTTTTGGGCACATGTTGTTTACAATGCTGCACTTCTTGTCACCCAGAGCTGCACTTTAGTGCTGCACCGTAGAAGATGTTTTATGAATCACACCGTCCTGCGCTGACATATTTCTGCAGTGAGTCATGGTGTCTGAGCTCTCAAACAGAGTGCGAAGTGGAGGGGAAATAGATCCCAGCTGTTCACTTTCAGGGCGGCAGTCTGCTCTAAGTCCCATAGACCAAACTATAGTATGCATAGAGGGAAGTGTATCTCAAAGAGGGCATATACACAAAATCAGTCAGTTTTATAAATAGTATATTGTGTGTAGGTGTGTATGTACCTGATTGGTCATAGGAGGCCCACGCCAGGTTCTCTCCACAGCTCCCTCTACTGGACTCCACACTGTGTTTCAGGATCCGTGTGCTGGCCAAACTTTCAGCATAACTGTGGACAAAGAAAGTTGTGAATATAGCACTGCTGAAATTCTCTTCTCCGCTATGAATCCTGCAACAAATAAATCCACTCCTGCAGTGGAGAGATTGCCACCGTGAGTGGCGTATACTTTAAAGCTTGTCGTTTCTTAGGCTTCTCTCAGTTTCTAAAAGCTTGCTGCACTGTGCTGTCCTCCACCCCCCAAAGATACACAGTGAAAAGTCCTTACCTCAGAGGTTTAATCTAGTGCAAATATGCAAAGCAGGCACAGAAACCAATTCCTCTAAACAACTGCCTTTGGTAATTGGGTTGATATTATTACCGGTTAAAAGACCATCTGGGGCTTTTACAACATTTCCATCAAGTTCAATCTGTACAATGACAAAGGAGTATATGCTAATCTAGGTTTTATCAACACAGTGTTGATGCAGTGGCACTCCAATTTACAATCTGGGGTGTTACAGGGACAAGGTTCAACTCCTTGGCCTGATAGTAATTTATTAATGTCTGTATTTAAAAGACTGTATTGGCAATCATGTGACTTTTGACCTCAGAGACTCTCACACAGGTGTTCCACATCACAAGAGTTAATGATGCTTTTTGGGTGAAAAGACAAACTCCAGCTTTTCAATTACACGTCCAGTGAGCTTTGTTACTTATTTTGTTGGCTTAAATCTACAAATCATCCCAAAGACATGCAGCTGTAAATGAGCGAGCGGTACCTTAACCGTCCTCCTGAACAGGGAGGAAACAGTAATGATTGCATCATTGTAAAGGGCCTTTACAAATGTCAGTTGACACAGAGGGAGAGGCAAACACATCATTCATCGCATTACGATGAACTCTTCTGCGCTTTAAATGGTAGATTATCGCCAAACTCAAATATTTACCATCATATATATTAACAGCATATACAGTATTTAAAAGACACCCACACTACCAGAGGTGTTTATGATTAAAGTTATGACATACTATAGCTTAAGGATGCAATTTCATATTAAAATCAATTGAGGAATAAACATTTATTTTCCCAACATTATATTGTACATTTACATAAAATGAGAGGTTCTTTAGCGAATTAGTGTTGCTATTGCATCATGCATGCTTAAGGAAATGGACTGAAAGTCTGTTATGCAAGACAGTTAGTTGTCTCTATCCTTCCTGACAGCGCTGATTAAGTTTTGCATTTACTCAACACAATAAGACCCTCAATATCTCTTACTATATTCTGTTATTATTTAATTTGACAGGCTGGGCTGGAACTGTCACTGTTATCCAGAGCAGTCTGACAATGACTGGTATGCGTGGGCCTTGCTAATTAGGTTTCTAATTTGATCTGTGTGTGCATTAACCCACCGGGTAGCCTCTCTGCTCAACTTGCTGCTCAGCTTCATCGGAGGGGCCTGGTGCTTCCTCCTGTACTCATTATGGCACCGCAGCACCTCCTCAGAAAACTGCTTCGAGGCTGATGCACAGGGAGGAGAGAGAGGCAGGAAGGGTTAGGCAGCCAGAGAGAGAAATCTGACAAAAGGAGACGTGATGATCCAACATGAAGATTCGTGCATTGCTGCAGAACTCGAGCTGAAATGGGAGTTCACCACCTGAAGACTGGCTGACCTCAGACAGTGAACACATGATGGAGCAGAAAACGTCATCCACATCACCCCCCCTCTGCCCGGTGCCTGTCACTCACTGGCCTTTTCATAAGTCCCACAATCTCACGAGTGCTCACACAATAGGCACATTGAAATAGCCACACACACAAACAATACAAACACGAATGCTGCCTAACAGCCGGCATCGACTCAGCATGCCACAAGATGAATGTGATCAGTAAAAGCCATTTTTGAACACACACCATTAAAGAGGAACATAAATTTATTTAGCAATTTTGTATTTCCTCTGTCCTACTGTTCAAAGATAGCAAAGCTCACAAACACACACATACAAAAAACAAGCAAGCCCCCACACACAGTTTCATGGGGGCAAAGTTCTAACTCAGGCTAGATTGATACAATCAGAGTTAATATCCTCTGGGTGCAGTTTCCACTTACCTGACTTTCCCATGGTGCTGACACAGGAAGCCTTCAGTAAGATCAGTAACTGGTTTAGCACTGGACGAAAGCAGCCTCTCCCCTGTCTTGTTTTCTGCCCCTGCTCTCTTTCTCTCTGCCTCTTTCTCTGTTGCTCGCTCCCTCTCCCTCTCTTCCGTAATTGCCAACACTGATGCTTGTAAACAGCTGCTAAGGCCTTTATTTCAGGGCCCTCCCTTCAATTCCTGTCTCACCTTACAGCAAGTTGTGCAAAGTTCCTTCTTAGCTATTTATCTGGGTGTTACGCAACATGCTTCTTCTTCAAGTTTGGTTTCACTTCATTGAAATAAACCTTGCCTGTCTCTCTTGAAGCCACACACCCTACTATCTGCATGCCGTACTTCTATCTTTATGGCTCAGAGTTGCACACACCCACTCTGTCTTTACATTCCCAACGAAAGGGGAGCCCCTGCAGAAGTTGGTGACATCATCTCTGTGAGACAAATGCCCATATATGGCTCCAAGATTGCTGAATTCTGTAACTTGGTAGCCATGACAAGAGAATGTTACCCCTAGCAACTGTAACCGGGACAGTGGCTTTCCTCACAATTCACACTGTCATGATTCAGCATCGTGATGTGCCACTGAAGACAATGGCAAACTGTGAGATACTCTTACCAAAGAGAATTTTATTCAAGTGTGCTATTAGTATACTTCTTGTAAGAGCAACAATGTGTGAATATAAGTTAAATTGCAAAGCATGCTAAATTCCTAATTTCTGGTTATTGTAGTTGACTTAAGTAATGTTTAAAAAGGTAAAAAAGACAAATGCATGTATATCGAATTGTGATGATTTATACTCCCTTTAATGTAGTGAGAGAGTGAGTGTGCATTAGAGTCAGGAAGCAGAGAGCTGCGTTAGGCACGGGAGCACATAGTTTTTCTACCGTGTGACACCATGTAATCTAACTTTTTTCAGTAAACGCTTTAAACTGGATTACATCTCCTGTCATTCGCGTCAGACTGAAGTTACTGTGCCTACAGCTTGTTTGTGGAATGCCACTACACTTCTTTTAAAATTAAAATAAGAGAGTATACTTTCAGTTTACTTTTTATGTACTTATCAAAGATATACTTAACAAAAGTATACTTAAATATACTCGGCTCATACTGAGAAGTATACAGAAAAGTCTAAGTATACTTGGCTTATACTTGTACTTAATCTTTTAATCAAGATATACTTAAGACAATTATAAGTTAGTATACTTGTAGTAAAAAAAATGATTTAACTAGTAGTTAATATACTTTAAAGTGCACTTTCATAAACTATAAAGTGGACTACAAGTGTATACAAGTATACCTGCAGTATAAAAGCTATCAGTTTACTGAGAGTATAATTTAAAGTGCACTTTCTTAAACTAAAAAGTGGGCTACCAGTATAAAACTAGTAAACTATCAGTACAACACTTACACTTAAAGTATACTTTTATAAACTAAATTTATTTAGTCCCAAGAAGTGTTGAAGTAGTACACTCACAATTATAAAACTAGTACACTATCTGTATACTTATAGTATAGTTGCAGTACAAAATAAGACTTATATGTAAACTAGTTGTGTTCTCAAAGTTTACTATTCTTACACTTAAAGGATACTTAAAAGTATACTTTTATAAACTAAAAAAAATTGGGCCAATTTAGTCCCACGAAGTATTAAAGCAGTACACTTATAAGTATACTACATGTACATTGATATTAGTATACTTACTACATAAAGTATACATGGAAACTTGAACTTTACTTAAGTATACTTCATGAAATAAACTTGAAGTATACTGCTTTTCGTAAGGGTGAGCCACACGGTGTATACTGCACATGATGCTCACTGTTATTTCTGAACTGCTCACTTTTTCAAAACTTGTTCACTTTTACTAATGCTGATATCTTCAAGGTGCTTTGGTCATAAAAACATTATCGGAGACTTTCCACCTCCATCCTTCAGTTTCTTCAGTAACATCCCGATCAATAAGTTACACCCAATTCTAAATGAGTGATCTCTTACCTGGGTGAAAAAGCAATGATTCAACAATTTGCCTACAGCAGTTGACACAAAGGGAGAGGCACAATGACCATTCATCACGCTGCAGAACAGGTTTCTACTATTTGTTTTGTCTGTATGAGGTGTGCTTCCCTCTGAGCTTTAATGGTATTTCCGAACTGGGATATCTATCATTTAAAAAAAAAGAAGAAAAAGGACACCTGCTTTAACAAAGGCAGGATTGGTGTGCAACACAAAATGGATTACCTCATATTTTACTGTACATCTCATAACTCAGCTTTTGAAAATTGCTCTCCACTTTTTGTACAGGCTACAGCTTATAGTCTATAGAGAAAAAATGCCCTTCTTACACTCTCTAAAATCAATAAGACTTCAATGTGTCAGCACCAAAGTGCTCTGATGAAACTGCTTAATGTGTAATAGCAGAATGCCGGCCCTTGATTTCTAATCTCCCAGTTGTGAATGTGAGTTTAACACTTTGTTTGGCTTGAATAAATCAAGGTCAATAAACACACACATCACAGTTAGGCCTACTATGATTTGTAGCATGGTTACCACTTTGGCTGAAATATCACAACAACTATGATATGGATTGTCATTAAATTTTGTACAGACATCTGTGATCATCAGAGGATGAATCCTACTTACTTTGGTGATCATTTTGACTTTTCCTCTAGCGCCATCAACTGGTCAAAATCTCAATACTGTGGTTTAGAATAACACATCAATGTCACATTCCCATCATCCTCAGCTGTAGGCTACTTTGCATGCAAACACACTAAACTAAGATGCTAAACATTATGCCTGCTAAACATCAGCGTGTCATTGTGAGCATGTTGCCATGGTAACATTAGAATTTAGCTCAAAGCATAAACTGTTTAGCCTCACAGAACCGCTGCCCTGGCGGTTAAATCTTAGTATTGTTGATTCTTTTGCCACATTTTGTAATTTTGCTGTCTTGGCAATTGATGCAGCAATTCCTGCTGTGAATACAGGAAATTAAAATTCCAAAGACAGCTTCATAAATGAGTCATAACAAGCTGAATGCCAGTTTGCAGTACTATGTGTGTCAGCTTTAAAAAGAAGTCTAACAATCATAATTTTTATGTGTGATTTCTCAAGTCATCATTATGCAATATGCTAGATAATCACTGTCTGAACCGCTGATGAATCATTGCACCACAACACCACAGTGTAGCAAGAAAGGTCTAAAACCAAAAACACTCTGGTCACAAGTAAACACCAACATTGACTGAAGACTGTTTTGTGATCAAATTGTAATGATTTCTTTGTTTTTGGCGGGTAAAGCAAATATACCCAGAGATTCTGATGCATCTTGCTAATCAGCCCACGTATGCTTTTCCTTATAATGAAGTATTCATACATACTGTAAATATATTAGTAGCATTTTCTGTCTATACATTACTGCAGTAATTAACAGCTCAAAAGGAGCTCTCCTTTCCCTTCATCTGCTCTTTTATGGCAGATGTCAGCCATTACCAAAAAGAAGTTTATTCAAATGTGCTATTAGTATACTTCTTTTCAATTTAAAATAAGTGAGTGTACTTTCAGTTGACTTTTTATGTACTTATCAGATATATACTTAACAAAAGTATACATAGATATACTTGGCTCATACTGACAAGTATACAGAAAAGTCGAAGTATACTTGGCTTATACTGACAAGTATACAGAAAAGTCTCAGTATACTTGGCTCATACTGACAAGTATACAGAAAAGTCTAAGTATACTTGGCTCATACTGACAAGTATACAGAAAAGTCTAAGTATAGTTGGCTTATAGGCCTACTTATACTTAATCTTTTGATCGAGATATACTGTCAGAAAAGTATAATTAAGTATTCTTGCCTTATAGGCCTATAGAAAGGTATACTTGGCTTGTAGTTGTGCTTACTTTTTGTTAGAGTAGCATATTAAAGTGTGTGAGCCTAAAAGGAGAAGTCTTTTCTTCACGTATCATCATTTACAAATATACCGTGAGGTACAATGGGAATGTGTGTGTCCCTCTGGATTAAAAAGACCTCACGTCTGGGTAATCCAACATTGTGCATACAAGTTCCTACGTCATAATTATTATCCAAGGGGCAAAGGGGTGTGAGACAAATATTTCCTGAAGGGTCAACCACTGATTTTAAACCGCTCCTTTGCAATAAAAGAAAAAAACATTGTGAGTTAAAATTAGTTTTTTTAATTAGGACTAATGTGTGGCATTGTGAGGTGTTTCAGTTACTTTGCCCGCCCCCCACATTTGTAATTACTGAAGATGCCACAAGGTGGGACTGTAAGCAAAGGCACTGAGCAAGGATGTGGTTGGACTATTAGTCACACTAAGTGCAACTAATGACATCTTAGTTTCATAATATGAGTGGACATGATGGGATTCATGTGAAAAGTCAAGCCACTTGATTTCTCATTAGCTGGATAGTGCTATCTTAACAAATTGATTTCCTCCTTGGTTCCTCCTACAATCTGCATAGTGATGGGACCGGACAGCTGGAAGAAGACATTTACATAGTGGTCTCGCGACGCTGAGACTTTACAACCATACATCTTAATTTATACTAATTGAGATGGCTGTGGAGTGTGTGCATTTGTGTGTATCTGCGGCGTGAATGTGTGTATTTGAGCGCGCGCGGCGTGCACATGCAGTAGGAGGGATGGTGATGTGATATATAGAGAGAGCCCCTTTTAGAGGGACAGTACAGACATCGATCCATGCAGATATTACATCATTTATCTCTGCACATTGGCTATATGTGCTGTACTTATTGCTTGGCTCCCCTCCCTGTCAGCTGCGACATCGCTTTTCCTCTCCTCCCCATCACTTTGTCTCTCATCCCCTCCCTACCTTCCCTCCAATCTGTAATTTTCATTTTTTCCCTCACCTGAAGCCCCTAATGAAAATCTTCCAGCAGGTCCCTTATAAAAAGAAAGGAACACCAATTTCTTTCTGGGCCAGAAATAATTTTCCACTCCTGTCATGACTGAAGTGGATATGGATTTATGGCAACAGAAATGTGAAATAACTCTAACTGGGGCTGTAAGTGCACTTCGTTGCATATAATTCCTCTTTAGCGGTCCCAGGAGGAAGGTGAGGACTTTTTAATAACTCCTTCCATTCACCTCCATCCTCATTAAGAGGTCTAGTTGAGTGAAAATGGAGAGATCTACCGAAGGGGTGTTGAGAGGATTGATCTCAACTGAGAGAGAGAGAAGTGAGGGGGCTGTACTTTTTTCGAAGGAGTTGTTGGAAGCTCTCTCTCCAGAGCTCTGCTCCAGAGTTTGACACATCAAGAAGCCTTTTTATGGTGTCATTAGTGTAACTGTTCCACCGAGGACAAATGATTCTGCGGGTTAAGAGGAGTTAATCACCTGCCAGTCAAACCTCATCAAGCCGCCTCTACGGATGAGGCTCTATACAAATCTCATCATATTTACGGAGCCTTCAATTAAGCAGATACAGGCACGGAGACACATGCAGGGAGGAGAGAGTGACAGGGCGAGCAGAGGGTAAGCTGGGAGGGTGGGAGAGGAAGAAAGACAGAGATAGAGGGAGACAGAGACAGTAAGCAGGGCCGGACGACTCCTGTCTGACACTAAGCAGCAGAAACGTAATGTCTTAAAAGGCCATCGCAGTCAATAAAGTTCCTAATGTGCTTAAAGCAATTACTGTGTCCGGAGAGGAGCAGAGTGCATGCAGGATATTAACCTCAGTAACCCGCTCTATCTGGTCCATAATTAAATTATCCTCACATCCTCATTCTAATACAGACACACACACTCACACACACGCACACACACTCACACACACACACACACACACACACACACACACAGACACTCATGCAAAGCATACACTGATGCATGTTCACATAAAGTGTGTTGAACTGTATCCTGACCTGACAAGAGGAGGAGAAAAAAGAAGAAGTGAAAGTAAAAGATGTTGATGATGAAGGATATCAGAGCTGGGAGCAGTACAAATATTGTTTGACCTTGACAGTGATTGACATGTTTTGGTGGCTGTTAAAACATACTGTAGGTTTCCTTGCATCCATTTGAGGTCAAATGAGCAACTCTCTGACAGTGCCAATGGTCTCTCCTCTCCATCGGTAACAATTTATTTCAAGGGTTTCTTAGTTTCTTATAATTTCCTATAAAAGAACTGATGGGTAAGTGTTAAGTTACAGAAAGATCCCGGGAAAGGAATATGTAATTTAGTACTAATTCTGGTGAAAATGGAGAGAGTGTAGGGGGTCAATCAATCAATCAATTCAACATAGATGGGTATAATTACATTTCCTGTAGTAAATAAACAATGAATGTATGTTTACTTAGATTCAAACGGAGTATTTCTTTCAAGAAAATTCCCTGAGCAACTCAATATTTTCTATTTCCCCTACAATTTACAATTCCAGGAATCTTCCAGGAAAATGCTAAGGAAATTAAAGCAGAGTTGTTTCTTCAACTCTTCTTCCTTTCTCACTCTGTATTATGTATATTCAAATTTAAATAGTTATGTCCAAGTAGTGTAACTAATAAGCTCTTCATTTTGATTTAATGCTGTTTAATTGTTGTCATGCAAAATGTTATTTGCAGAGCCAGAGAGAAATCTTGACACTATATGGACGCTAATTATTGCTTCTGAAAATAACTTACCAGCCTTAAGCATTATGCATGGGCCCCCGATGGAGCTTTCCTCAGCATCTGGGGCGGCTTCTGTTGGACGGGGCAAAAAGCTAATTTAGTGTTTTTGGATGGGGCCTCTTTGGCTTATCTTTTGGCTGTTGTGTTTGTATGGTTAAGTAATATGTTCTGTCCTTGCCTTGGGAATTGTAAGCTGCTGCTTTGGGTCATACGTGAATACATGTGAGATGATCATGTGTTGTTAGAGTTTGTGTCTATGTGTGGGTGCCTTTTCTCTATAGGTGTGCATTGTTTACCATGCTCAGGAGGACTCCATTGCTCTGGCGAGACGATACAGGAGGATAGGCTGTCTGGAAAAAAGGTGTTAGCCCATCAGCAGACTGTCAACCGCTCTCTATCACACACACACATTTTCACAGACACACAGACACACACACACACAGGAATAAAATACAGCCATCAACTACTGACTAATACAGAGCTGGAGTTATGAAAGGTATTTTTTTGCCACTGGTCACCGTCAGTCTGTTGCATCCACCAGTATGCATGCATACTCAAGAGCGCATTATGCACACGGATGTAAGCCTTGTCACATGTACAACAATTTATCACCCTGTAGTGTTTAAGCTGTCACCATGAACAGAGTGTGAATATTATGAACTGGGTTAGCGCATTGAATTTAATCAAATGAACTGCTGCAAAACCCAGCAGGAGTTACAGCTTAAACCACATTACAGCAAGTAAGCACTTCTGGAAAATTCATACATACAGTATGTCCTTGAGGTATTCAAATATCACGTGTTAATGAATATTTAATGATGAAAATAGTAACCCCTGAGCAGACTTGATTTTCAAACACGCATCAGTGCACATTTAAGGAAATATCTCAGCGTGTTAACTGGGAGAAAATGATGATGTTAATCAGTATATGTGACACTGTATCTATGCTTCACTCTGCTGAGCGCGGGGAAGTGACAGCCTCCTGACGGCACTGAAGAGAATTAAGTAGAAAGTTGTTGCATTAACAGCTCGCTGGTGCAATTTACACAATAATTGCAATCATCTCTGGGAGGATGTGATCTTTGTCACTATCACGTCACCTCTCAATAAATATAAAGACGTGTCTATCACAGAGGCCTCTAACTGATGATTGGAGTTAATGACACCTTGCATGTTGATTTCTTTCCACCTTATAAGGCCATCATCTATAGAGATGTATTGTATATATGCTGTGAATGGCAACGTTGTATGGTCTAAATGAAACACACATACATGATTCAAGCATGCGGCTCATAATATGTGCCTATTTATAAGGATAATTAAGTTACAGCGCAAACATGGAAGTCTTTATAGAACAAGCACAAAGAGCAGGAATTGAATAAAAGTATTCTTTTTTTGTTTGCCTCGAAAAGAGTTTGCTAGTATTTCAGCTGAGTGATAAAGCCACTGGACAGCTCAATACTGCATGTCTGTACTGCTAATATTCATTTTATTTGCTCTCACTGTGTGTTCTCTCTATTTCTGTGGACATGGATCATAGAAGGCCAGGGAGAGCAAACAAAAAAAAAATTTAATATGAAGCGAAAATGCATGACCATAGCCTTGGGGAGTAGAAGGACAACACGGTAGGGACCATTTGTATGTGTGTGTGTGTGTGTACATGTGTGAGAGACAAAGAAAGGGACCATTTCTCTCTGAGCCAAAATGAGGTTGGGGAATTGGATAGAACACTTTCGTTCCCCCCAATGAAAAGTGCCTCTCTCATATTCGCAGGAGGACATATGTGGGTGCGGAGCAAAGCCATCGGATGACGACAGGGGGAGAGGAATGCTCGCGAGCCTGAAGAGATGACAAGGAAAAGAAAAAAACGACTTAAGGGGGAATCAGTCGGGGAGATTGCTTGAGAAACCTCGGGTCTGGCACCACTGTAAACTTTAATGAAGAAACTTCCTGAGTCTCTCCTATGGGGGACTAAGTGCCAGTGTTACAACCAACGAAACAAAGCATGGGCATTCTGTCAAACGCTGATGGGCCAACGCGTTCTCATTCCCAATCGTGCTTAGGTTCAGGCAATAAAACCACTATAGTTAGGTTTAGGAAAAAACATGGTCGGTCTAAAACTACATTTGCACAGTGAAAATGACACTGAACGTTGAGAACACGGGACACGAACAAACAGCTGATTGCAACATGACGCACAGGACACAAACAGCGGTCTCCTGGATGAAGGCCTTGTGTATGTTGGACCCATCCACCACTCCTCCTGCCCACCCATGTGCGTGTCTTTTCGCTCTTAAATCGATGTCACCACACTCCCAGCGCGCTTTCCCTGAGCGTTTAATATTGACGCGGATGGGTTTACATTGTAGTTAAAGCTTCATAGGCAGAACGTTTTTGGCATCATCGAGCAAAAATTCCATAATAACCTTTCAGCATATTGTAATTCAAGTGTTCTGAGAGAAAACTAGACTTCTGCACCTCCTCATGGCTCTGTTTTCAGGCTTTAAAAAATCTAGCCCTTGTCGGGAGACTGGCCGATCACAGGTCATTTCAGAGAGAGCGTTCCTATTGGCTGTACTCTGGCTGGTGGGAGGTGCTTGGTATTTCCTCACAAACTTTCTCAATTTACAGCTAAACAGTACACTACAAGATGTTTCTGAAAACATTTAATGTGTGAAATAGTCATTACAGAAAGAGAATATTGATTCATATTTGATCAGCGCTGCCTAGTTTGACCGTTTGATCGGAGTTCACGAGTGATTGACAGCTGCTCAGAGACGGTAGGCTCCAGCTCGGCTCTGATTGGTTGTTTTCCTCCGGTCTGTGAAATCTTGCAGATGCCATTAGGAGCACCGGAGGACACCGGAGGACACATAGGCACATGATTTTTTCAGATTACCTGTCTCATGCACTACCGTCAGGATATAGTGACCGTTTTATAAAAATAACTTTTTTTAATCATATTTGCTCCATTTCTACCCACGGCTGCCTTAATGGAAAGCCCGGTGCGTCGCATACCACGCAAAAGGCAACCTTTAGCGAGTCGATATCTAATGCCGACGGCCGTGACAAACCGTCAGTATTTGACGCCCTGGGAATGAGAACGGGCTGGATGGGCTGCACGGCACGTTCTAACACAATATCCAGTGTCCACCTCACCTCACTCCATCACTGTGAATGTGCTGATACACTTAGGCTCGCACATGTGCCTGCGCACCCTCACGCGGCTTCACGCATGCACACACACAGTAAGAGACACACACACAGGCAAGACAAGGTGGTAGACAGTCGGTGTGGAGATAGATGGGGGAGGTAAATAGGGGTGTCATGGCGGTGTGATGGAACGAGGCAGGGGAGAATTCATCCTGTGTTTCCTCTAGCCTCTGTCCCCCTGCTGACAGCCTCCTGAAATAGGGCCCACTGTGTCTGTATATATATATATACCTGTATATGTGTGTGTTTGTGTGTGCATTTCTCTTTTGTATGTGCTTCCTCCTTTTCTCTCTGTGTATGCTTTTTAACTTCTGTGTGTCTGTGTGTTTCTCCCTCTGTGTGTTGTGTATCTCCTCAGCTCTGCGAGCGGGATGAAAGCGGCGAATGTGGAGAAAGATAGAGATAACACCAGGGAATGCACGGAAGAGAGCTAGAGGGAGCCCTCTGGGGAAAATTAAATATCCTTCCTGTTTCGTTTTTTTTTTTAATGTTCAGGTCTGGTTTGAACTGGAATCCCACTGGGCCAACGGTCAGTAAAGTGTTATTAGATCCCACTGAGCATCTGTCTGTGTTCTGTACAGGTTGGCAATACCTCGGGGTAATCATTTAAATAATGTCACTGCTAAAGGTACTAGACACATGGCTGTAAATGTGTTAGGTATTTAGCGCGTGTTTTCCTGTCTGGCACCAGTGGGACAGGTTTGGGTCATTCACATGGTGCCTTTGTGAAGAAAAGAAAAGAAAACATCCTTTCGTATTTGGAGAATGTTCCCCCAGTGGCGACACCACATAAATACAAATGAAATGAAATGAAATGAACATGAAATGAACAATGAAAATATTGAATTAATTATGTTCAGTTTTTACTAACACTCATTAAAAATAAAATTTCACAAAAAAAAAAGACAAAAAGTCGACAAAAATTCACTTTTTTTCTTCTCCCGCTTTCCTGGACCAAGACTAACTGACGTGTTCAATTATTTCTGTTTGGCAGACACGACTCTGCCCTTGAGACATACCAAAAAAGGCCATGAATATGGCAGAAAAATGCTTTAAAGGAGCATTTAAAAGCTGGAAAAAAAAGCGCAAGAAGCTGTAGCGAAAATTGGCTTTAGGCAGCGCTTTGGGAATGAATGAGAGATCATTTTGTTCCGCATATTTTAATACATATAAATATAGAATTTGGGTGCTTTGTCAACAGGTAGGTACAAATTAATATGGTAATTATGTGTGTCTAGCATTACTGAGCATTGTTGCCTTGCACGGTTTGCACAGGCAACCTTTTGTTTAGTTGTTGGCCTCTCCAACCCGACTCAACCTGCTGGTTTTTAAGAGGCATGTTTGTGATTTTTCTGCCATGTAGCTCGTGAAATAAAATGTGCTTTCCACTCTGTTGGTGGAGCTCTGTGTGCTTGTTTGCCCCTGTCATTTAGAAAACAAAGCATTTTAAAGCTAGCCCTCAGTGAAATAGGGTTGAGCAAGGCAGTGCTGTTCTCCTCACGCGTTTAGTTCCACAGTACCTCTTCCTCTTTTCACTTTCAACTCTCTGTTTCTTACACTCTGTCTTTCTCTCTCTGGCTCTGTCGGTCCGCCTTTGTCTCCTACAGTCTCTCCCCTCTTTCTCTCCCAAGGGATAAAGACCCTCCCAGTCTTCAGCTCACTGAAGCCTGTGTGGAGTAATTAGAATTAAAGTATTAGAGTTAAAAAGGAGGATTTGAGTCTGATTATGATGAAGGAAAAACTATAATCCAAATACTCCCTCATGGGTTTTCCACAATTTCAGTGCAATCCACTCTTTCAAACACACAATACCCTAAACAGACCAAACACTATTTGCCGTTTGAAGCTGTGAACATGTGTGTGTGTGTGTGTGTTTGGTTTTGGTGTGTGTGAACATGTATGGTGTGTCTGTATTGTGTTGTGTGAGTGAAAGAAGTGAATGGGCCTCATCTATCTGCCTTACTCTTTGCGGTGAAGCTGACTTTTTCCTCTCGATTAAAAATGAATGTCCTCCCTTCTGCTCTCCGTCACGTTTCCTCACTTCTGTCGCTCTCCCTGCTCCTGCTCCCTCCATTTTTTCACTGTTATCCCCTCTATATCCTCTCTATTTTCTTCAAGCCATCTCTATATATCACCCGGCATACACACACACACATACACACACACACACACCCACACACATGCCCTGACACTTTCTTCCCTCCTCGCTCCTCCCGGCTCTCTCCTCCCATCTCATTCTCTACGACCCCCTCCCTTTCTGAACATATTTCATCAAAGGCCTCCTCACAGGTAACAGTCACCCTGATCTCATTAACTGCTGCTAAGCGCAGAAGACTTGAAAGAACACACTGTCTCAAACACGCACACACACACACTGCTTGTATAACCCTAACGGTAGCATAGGACAAGTAAATCAAAGACAGGAACCTTCCAGAAGGCTCATGTATAATTCTGAAACTGAGGATGGTTATAACGATCTAATGATTTCAGGCTACTGTACTGAGATAGGCTTTTATATTGGCTCCGTGTGCATGTGTGTGTTACACCCCCTCTCACTCAGTCTCTGTCCTGTTAGTAGCTGTATTAACCTGGGGTCTCTCTGCTCTCCTGATCGCGGTAACCCCATTAACTCCCATTAAGTCTCATTACTACCCTCGTGAGAATCGTTACCGCTTGCTTTATCTCATTTCCTAAACACCACAGTACGCATTCTGTGGATGTCTGCCGCTCGGTGCAACACAATTTTTGTCAGTATAATTGCGAGTCATTATGTGTTCCATCGGGGGCGGGACCAGGTGTGAATGGTGGTTTGCCAGTCAACGATTGACAGTAATTGAGCAATCCACTGACTCCGAAAGACGTAAAGGCAGCCCACACTGCCAAGGAAACAGTTTTTTTTTTAGGCCTGAAGGGCTGTGTGGAAAACCTACCAAAGACGGGGCAGTGGACTGACAGCCTGACACAGAGTCAACTATAATTATACATGACTGTCAGAGTGAAATATTCAGCAATGTGTGGTCAAGGGGATGAATTATATATTCACTACCGTGAGGACTTCTGTTTCAGAGTGGGATTTGATGTTGTCGGGGCCAAGAGGGAGTGGGATCTGGAGTAAAATGGAGAGGGAAAACACAGAAAGGAGTGAATGAAGTGATTAAAGACGAGAAGGGAGGCCAGATTAGGTTAGACATGCAGGAAGTGGAGTTTTACTTCTACAGCTCACTGAAGTCTCCCCAGGTGCATTAAGATGTGCAGGCACTGCTGACTTACAGCCAGAGGATTGGGGTTTTCTATCTCAATCTTTAAATTTTAGTTTTCAGTAATACATGCAATCATTTTAGTTCATATTTTTTTTTCTGGTCATTTGCGGTCACATAAAGATGACTCACTGAAACGTGATGATTCGTGCACATCCTCTATGCAAATATGCTGAGCAGAGCATGCTGCTTCCAGTTTATTCAGTTTCACTTCTTGTTTTAGTGTGTTTAGCAAGAGATGTTTTTTTTGTGAAATATGGAAAATAATTACAGTTCTCATGCAATTTCCGAATGGGTTTGTTGTAATTGTGTTCAGCAGGTATGGTGTAATACAAATTGTAAATCCTAAATGGCATAAATGGAGCAAAGCCTGCAAAGCTAATTCAGGCAGACAATTCAAGGTGCGCTGCCACGCTCACATGTGCCACACTCTACTAGCTGCGATATCCAACAGAGCCTTTGTAATAAGTCGGTGTATTTAAGCTGTCAAGAGTCCTGCTTACACTCCTAGTGCTGTGACTTTATGCTCAGCTTGCACCTAGTACTGCCACACTTACAGCTGCTGCTGCTGCACTCCTGCATTTCATCAACAATTAGTGCCTGACCCACACACAGCAGGTTACACAGGTGTCTAATAACAGTCATAGGGTTACTGACATCATGCTGTAGCTGGCTTTGTGTGGCTTTTGGATTTGAAAGCCACATTATTTAAACTGCTTTAACGCTTTTGAAAAATGACTTAAAATCCCAGTAAATCACCATGACATTAAATATTAACAATCAAAGTAGGAAAAAAAATATTTTCAGTTATTATTTATTGAAAGTTAAACACTCTGACAGTGACTAAAAAACCCAACATCAGATTCTGTTGATAAACGTTACTAAATCCTGATTGGTGCATAGAAGTAGGTGACCAAACCTTTTCCAAACGGAGCCCCGCCCACTTCAAAGCAGTTGAGAAAAAAAAAAAACAGAAATCTATCATGGGAAATAACTGGATCCCATCGCTCATACTGAGAAGCTGATTGCAAAAATACATTTTTAGGGCCTTTCAAATCTTTGCAGAGTGATGCGAGCAATGGCTCAAAATATCAACTCTGCAGATACTCTGTGCATACAGTACAGTACTGTACATATAATAAATGAGTTTATGTGAGAAGACTGACATTCAGCAAGGAGAGCCAAAGATTCTCCCTTGAAAACTTAGCATAAAAGCAAACACAAAAGTATTACGTCACATATATATTTAGTTTTTAGTTAACTATATAGGTAGTGAAGTGAGCTTTTTTTTTATTAATTTCCTGTTTTGTTTAAAGGCCTTTCACACTCACACACATTTCTCTGGCCTATAGCTGAAGTTGGGTGGTGCTATAGAGCTGAAAAGTGAAAGGGGCCATTTATGCAAGTCTTCAATGTTACTTAAAGGACCAGTGTGTAACATTTCGTGGGATCTATTTGCAGAAATAGAATATAATATTAATAAGTATGTTTTCTTTAGTGTATAATCACCTGATAATAAGAGTCTTGTTTTTATTAGCTGAGATTGAGCCGTTTATATCGACATCGGGAGCGGATCCTCTTCACGGAGCCGACCGCCATGTTGCGGCGCCATGTTTCTACGGTAGCCCAGAACGGAAAAAAACAAACTTTGTTAACGTTTCCTGCTAGGGCCGGAGTCGATAACGTTACTTGTTCCAGTCAACGCCACTCTCTCTCTCTTGCTTCACCAATCACTTCCCAGGAACACACACACTCTAAGCACTATCTTTGCTCTAAATGTTTACGCCACCGTAGTTCTCCAACACACTTGGTACACGGGAGAGGTTTCAGTTGGCTGCAATCTCCTCACCTCACCACCCGATACCGCCAGATCCTACACACTGGACCTTTAAGAAACTCTGCTGAATAATGTAACAATCAAATAGGTCGAGATACTACAATACCTGGAGCGATTTTGCCCGATCCAAGTTGTAAAAGTACTCACATAATATGACAAACATAATGTGTCTTTTACTTCTGGGTGCCCAAAATAGCTCCTTCCGCTTCGCAACTCTATGCCGGGAATTATCACCATAGTGTGCGGGGCATATTGTCCTGCCCTAACAGTTGCAACAGAACTAACAGGAGAGTGAAGGAAACGTCAGTCAAGCCTATTCTGTGCACACCCACACAGTCCCCTGAGAGGAGGTCTAATCAAGCATCATATCTGACAACACCTGGGTGGGTGGATTATGAGTGTGAACGTGCTTTGTGGTTCTACTTTTTAACACCTACTCATTCGTTTTTGGGGACAGAATTGACAGTGTCAACTATACACACAATATCCAGATTCTCAATTCTTCAGGGTTCCTCTAATATTGCATATATCAGTGTTTCCACAGAACTCCTGCTCGCTCATTCAGACAGGTTTTATAACACTGTGATTAGAGTCCCCTATAAAGCCGAGACCATGTCCTGATGCTGCTCGGAATTGTAAGAGACAGAAAGAGAGACAGGAAGAGATGTGTGCGTGCGTCTGAGGAAGAGAGAAAGGGAGGCTATGCATATGTGTGTGTGTGTGTGTGTGTGTGTGTGTGTGTGTGGAGTGAAGTGTGTTACAAGGAAAGATTGGATCTGACCCATTAACTTTACAGGCCACTCATTGAGCACTGGTGCAGCAGGGGTCAGTAGGGAGATTTCACTGTAAATCTCTGCAACGATCACAATGATAGACCAGAGAGAGAGAGAGAGAGAGAGAGAGAGAGAGAGAGAGAGAGAGAGAGAGAGGGAGAGAGAGAAAAAGCACAGCTTGCAACACTGTTCCTGACTCTGTCCAAAGCCAAGATAAGTTTCACTAAGGATGTCATCTGCTGCCAACCAGCCAGCTGGACTTTATATTCTTCTGTTACTCATTTAAACGCTCTACACAAAAAAAGGGCTTTGCCAGCTTGGCCATTTCCTGAGCAAATTATGAGTATTATGTGGGTTTGTTTTTTGGCCGGGGCCCGCTCGTTTTTCTGCTTTAAGAAAAGCTGTTTTTAGATGTGGCCTTTTCTGGCTGTGTCAGGTCACAGCCCGCAAACCCAAAACATAACCTCAAAAGGATCGCTCATAGGGGGCTCATGTGAGGACACTCAGTGCCTCAAGGTAAACACAAACAGCAGATGTGTCGTGTGGAGGAGGTGAAGTGAGAAGAGGGAAAAGTCAATGTACCAAATATCCTGCCTCAGACCAGGATGTTTCTCGCTCTCCTTTTTTTTGCCCCGCGGCACAGCAGCTCCTTGGCTTGGTCACACTTCAGATCCAGCTACCTCTATACCCACCAAACCCCTGCAGTAATGTGCAACCATTCTGTAGCAGGACCTCTAACACTCTCTATGCCACCTCCCTCTTTCTTTTTGACATCAAATCACACTCTGCAACAAATCTTTCCATTGTAGATTATTAATAATTCATCCCCCCTGACCATGCTCTCCACTGAATAATTGCTATAGTTATTCATGTTAATCCATTACCTGGGGAGCATCTGCTCTGATAACCCCAAACCTACTTTTCTTCTTCCTGCCTCACTCCACATGATGGACCTGGACCTCCGTCCTCCAGGAGATTTAGCCTCTCTATCAATTTAATTCTGTCCAAAGTGGCTTATTGGCATGGGAAACATACGTTTACATTACCAAGCAACTGTGACCTAAAAACAACAATCTGGTCCTCTCTCTAGGTCCTATAGTGGAGAGGAGGTCGTGTTGCTCTGGCTCTATCTATTTGGCGTGGAAAGGAGGTTGTGTTGCGCTGGCTCTATCTATTTGGCGTGGAGAGGAGGCTATGTTGCACTGGCTCTATCTATTTGGCATGGAGAGGAGGTTGTGTTACTCTGCCTCTATCTATTTGGCGTGGAGAGGAGGTTGTGTTGCTCTGGCTCTATCTATTTGGCATGGAGAGGAGGTTGTGTTGCTCTGGCTCTATCTATTTGGCGGGGAGAGGAGGTTGTGTTGCTCTGGCTCTATCTATTTGGCGTGGAGAGGAGGCTGTGTTGCTCTGGCGACGCCGGAAGCTGCTTGACATCCTCCTGGATCCACCTTCTCACACATGTTCACATTATATGTATTAATCTTTGTCATATGGATTGTCTCTGTTGTATTTTAATTATGTTGCTACTCTGTACACACAACATCTATTGCACGTCTGTCCATCCTGGAAGGGGGATACCTCCTCTGTTGCTCTTCCTGGTTGTTCCATTTTTTCTTTTTTCCCTGTTAAAAGAGTTTTTTTTGGGGGAGAGGGGGGGTTCCTTATCTGATGAGAGGGTCACACTGTAAAGGACAGAGGGTGTCGTATCCTGTACAGATTGTAAAGCCCCCTGAAAATTTGTTAATTGTGATTTCGGGCTATACAAATAAAATTGACTTGACTTGACTAGTCTCTTCAGCTCTCTAAGGTTTAAACACCACCATGGCCCCAATTAAACATTTTCTTAGAGCTTCTATACTTTACCAAACACAACACACTGCATTGAAAAATCAATCATTTTGATTATATAGTACAGCGATCTAGAAAGCAGGATGTTACTGTATCAGTGAGCCTCATTTCATGCACCAGAATTCATTAGCATAGACTTGTGGCTCTAATGCACACTGCGTTTTGCTTAGACAATCAGATATTGCACAGTGCAAAGCCAATCACGGTAATGGCTGTAGCCTGGGAGTACTGGACGCTCCAATCATCATCCTCGTCTTGAGAGTGGCCTTTTTCCAGACTTGACATTTGATATGTGATTGCTGCTTCCATTCAGTCTTGTTTTGATCATCAGAAAACCGCCCACGCTGTTCGAGACTGGATTGTTTGCTTATGAGTACTTGACTGCAGCTCTTGTGCTCACTGAGGTCGAGCTCTGTTCTTCTGTGCTTGGGCTGTTACTGGTTGATCTCTGAGCTAGAGGGCAAGGAACTCTGGGTCAGTTATTACTGACCACTCGATGTGGGGAAAAAAATAACTCCACACCTCAGCACATAATAACACTGACCTGCCAGATTTACATTTAACACTTTCTCTATCAGACATTCTTCTGTTTGCTTTTGTTCTTGATGCAAATACTCATGGTTTTTCTTTGTTTATCAAGCCTGACCGCCCTCATCTCATGAGCATCACTTTACTTAAGGCTTTATGATCTTGTGGGAGGAAGAGTAAGCACGTAATTGTTTACCAAACAGCAGATTAATTGCTGTTAAGGTCTCAGGCTAATTACTTCCCAAGAAACCAGATCAGCGACAAATTTCATTACATTATCTTTGTGTGTGTGTGTGTGTGTGTGTGTGTGTGTGTGCTAGTAAAATACCATTATATTTGTGTCACATGAAGACTCACACAAACACACACTTTGGAAAGCAGCAGAGCAGAGGGAGTAATTACAGTGTAGGACAGGTCACTCGGCCCGCGGTTCACCTCAACCCTGAACACTGGAGCTATTCTGGACCTCTGGGAAAATAAGAAGGGCTGCACTCAGAGGCCAACTACAGTTATTGGGCTAAGAACATTAATTACTCATAGGGCCAGCACGAGATTAGACTGTAATTGGGGGTTTTGCCTGCTCGCATGAATCAGCGAGCGCCTCTACTGACCACCATATCAGTGACTGATTATAAGGATTGGGTTCTTTCACTCCAAGTGCACGGCAAATAACCTCCTGCTAATAAAAAATGTGTGTTATTTGTTTTGCACACATGGCAAAGTAATTATGCACCTGGTAGGGCATGTGAATTTTATGGTCATATAATGGAGATTATGGAGGGGAAGAGAGGAAGGGGGTTGGGAGCATTCCTGCATATTGTGTTTGCATACCGTGACCTCGACTCGGTCCAGATAGTGTGTTTGTGGAAAGCCCAGTGTTACTGCTTCCCAGTTGTGATGGGTAAACTGTCAGCTAATCCCTTTTTTGTCTGAACTGCACTTAATCTGGGACACTGGTTTCAGATTTCATTTTGTTTTCATCCCTTTGGTTTTATCCGGTGTACATGCCTAAACCTGTTATAATGGTCTTTGAGCAGCTGACATTAGATAAGCAATTTAAAAATCTGTCAGAAAGAGCCTATTATGGTTTTTAGATGTGCTTTCCTTTATGTGCTCGAACTAACTGGGACTTTCACTTATTGCTTTCCTCTGTATGTGTTGCATAATGTGTGTAGTCATTGCAGTGATTGTGTAAAGCCAGAAAAAACACAGTATTTGGGCAGACTGTAATGAATTAAGTTGGGGTTTTCCAGTGTTGCGTATTCTGTCACAGACGATTCGTTGATTTCCCAGAATGCTTGAAACATTGCCACAGTATTTCCTAGCCCAGCCCAACACACACAGACATAGACAGAGTTTGTACAGAGAAACATTTCCCTGACACACGTGCCAGCAGAGACACACACAGCTCCCACCTTTTGCCATGGAGTTTCCCAGTTTAAACATTCTTCAGCCTGAGCCATGGGAGGGGTTGGGCCACTACAAAAACTGAGTCAAGCCCGAAAGATCTGTCAGTAATGAGTTAGAAGAGCAGGCACATGGGCTTGAGGGGCAGACAGTTGATTTGCTGACCCTTTTTTTTCCCCCAGAAGCACCCAGAAGAGTTGTTACTTTGAAGACTATTATTTCGTTACATCTGCCTTGAATCTGGACACATTACACATTTTGACAGAAAAGCTGTTGGAGTGTTTTGTTCTGTCAAAACCACAGGAGATATCATCACTGTTTGTGTCTGACTGGGGCCATGTCGGCTGACAGACTGAGCAGCGTGTCAGAGGAGGTGAAGCGAGAGAGCGTGTCGCTGCGTCCCCTGGGCACGGCAGCTGCCCCTGAGCAGGAGTTGCTGTGCATCTTTGGGACGGGGGACTTTGGGCGCTCTCTGGGCCAGCGTCTGCTCCAGTCTGGCTACAGGGTGGTGTTCGGCAGCCGCAGACCACACAGCTGTGGCCCCTTGCCTCAGGGAACTCAGGTACAACACACTCCATGACGTCTTCTCAAACTCTAGAATTCAACTTTTTTTCCTGAACTTTTTTTTGATGATTGTTGCAATCGACAGTTGATACCTCACTGATACTTCACTTCAACACGTGTTGCATGATGGTCCGGAACCAACTCAAACAACAGTGTCGATAAAAGTGCATAGATAGAGCTGGGGAAAAAAAAAAACTTTTGTTATCAGGCTTTGAGCAAAACAAGGTCACTGACAGTGTGTGTGTTCACGTGTTTCTGCACATGTTTGCTTTCATCTGCCATGCAATATGTGCTGAACTAGCGATCTATCATTGAACACGCTGAGCCTGTTATAAGTAAGCGTGTTGCCACATGTAGCTTAATGGCCATAGATGACATTGTTGTTTGTGTTTGTTGTGTGTGCAGGCGATGAGCCACGAAGCAGCAGCCCAGTCAGCCAGTCTGGTCTTTATGTGTATTCACAGAGAACACTATGACTTCCTGGAAACACTTGCACCTCAACTCAAGGGGAAGGTATGCTGTGTTTTGCACGGTCAGATTCATTTGTTTAACATAGCATTTGATTCATTTCTAACTTTTCATCCACTCTGCTGATTTCATTGATCGGAAGGTGGTGGTGGACGTCAGCAACAACCTCAAGAAGAATCTATACCCAGAGGCCAATGCTGAGTATCTGCAGAGGTAAGAGGAAATCAGGCAATAATGCAATTACCTAAAATATTGGGAGATCTCGTGGATCATGTGGTTTGAATTACCAACAACTGATGGAACATGAACAGTTTGTTGTTTGTTGTCCAGGCTGATCCCTGGAGCTCATGTGGTGAAGGCTTTTAACACCTTGTCTGCCTGGGCCCTGCAGAATGGACCTTCAGACGCCAATAGACAGGTACTGAATGGGATTGTGTTGTTTCCAACAGATTTGTTAAAAAAAATCTTTTGGATGTGTCCCTTTAAAAAGCGCCAAATTGGGTTTTATTCTTCTGCTATTTAGGAATGCATGTCTCATTTTGGAATTAAACTATTCAGCAAAGCTTGTCAAATTCTTCTCCCACTGCCGAACTACAAGCATTTTACAATCCTCTGATGTGTTCACCCAGTGGGGTGTTGACCAACACGTTAAAAATAATAGTGTCTTCCAGAAAGGAAAGCATTTCAGTCCAAACTATATTATTAACTCATTTTGAAGTTTTGATCAAACCAAATCCAAGTAAAAGATGCCAAATCTGAGGAGTCGGCCGAGGTGTCTTTGCTGTGAATGCCATCTCTGATGTATCCTTGAATCAATTAACTCCACAGTCTCTCTTAGATCTGAGCTCTCCATCACATGCTTTGTGCTCTTGCTCTGTAGCCTACTGCAAAGCTGCAGCATATGTGGGTTTTTCTGTTTCATTTTGATCTTTGGTTGTGCAATCCCTGAGGATGGTAAAAAACCACACAGAGAGTGTGTGTGAGTGTTGTGGGCGGGTGGTGTATATTTATGTATGTGTGTGTTGGAGAAAAAACAGCAACATCACATAGGTGTTGACTGAGCATTGCTTTTTAGTTTTTACCGGCTTTCTTCAACTCAATTTTGTATTTCATACAGAAAGCCTCTCCAGGTACTTTCATGTTCAATCCTCCGGGGTCAAAACCATCCTTTCATCACTGCGTGTACAAATGCATAAACATAAATGCATAAATATGAAATAATGAAGACATATACTCCTCATATGGGGCATTTTGAGTGCTTCAGTAACTGGGTGTTTTCATGCTCCAGGTGTATCTGTGTGGAAACGGTGCAGAGGCAAAGCAGGCTGTAGCAGAGGTTGCCACCAAACTGGGCTTCACTGCTCTGGATAAAGGGTCTCTGTCAGCAGCCAGAGAGCTGGAAGACTTCCCCCTGCAGCTCTTCCCAGAGTGGAGGCTGCCGCTACGCGTGGCCGTCGGCCTCACCGCCTTCTTCTTCTTCTATGTGGTCATCAGAGATGTCGTCTTTGCATATGTTGTCAAGGGGGAAGACATCTCCTTCAGAATCATGGTGTCCCTGGCCAACAAGGTAAATTAGCATTTGTTCCTCTTTGAAAGTAACAGACTTGAATCTAGGGCATGTTGTCCTCACAGTAACCACTTGTGTGTCTATCCCCCATCTTTCAGGTGTTTCCCATTGTGTCTCTCATCATGTTGTCTCTGTGTTACCTGCCTGGTGTCATAGCTGCCTTCCTTCAGCTCTACAGAGGCACCAAGTACAGGTCAGACATCAATTTAGTGCCTGCAGAGAATATATTCCAATGTATTTTAAATATGGTATCCTACAAGTCAAAGTATGTTTTTTTCAGGCGTTTTGCAAACTGGTTGGATCGCTGGATGCTGTGCAGGAAACAGCTGGGACTGATAGCACTTGGCTTTGCTTTTCTACATGTGCTCTACACTCTCATCATCCCCATTAGGTACGTAACAGGAGCACACTTCCTCATGCTCATTCATTCAATATATCTGAAATGTCCAATCACATTTTTGTTTTTAATATCGACCAACAGTGACAGCTTGGAACTTGGAAGTAATTAAGACTGTCATTTTAACTACATTCAGTTGCCACTTTATCAGGAGCACATAGCTACAGTAAAACTAATTAACAGCCCTGCAACAAATCCTACCTTCATGAAGGTGTTAATCTTTAGTTTTTACATAAATATAGATTACTTCATGTACATTTTAGATGCTGTGGTTTGTGCTGATAGGTACTTCTAATAGTTAGTATACCCTCATTGATATACATTGGGTAACATGGCTGTTTATAGGCTGTATTAGACTGCATGACTTTGAGCTAGTCGTACCCATACTGGCAACTGAGTGTGTACTGTCAACAAGAATTATATCGCATAATAACCCCACAGAGATTATCGGCATATGTAACCAGAAAAATCAGAGAATTATCCTTCAGTTTCTTAGAAATACCCAATAAACTTGAAAAGCTGGAAAATAAAATGTGGGCTAAAGAGCAGGACAGTAGAAAGAAATTTGAAAAAAGTTTGACAAGAGCTATAGAAAGAAAGAAAGAAAGAAAGAAAGAAAGAGAAATGGACAGAAGTAGTCAGACAAAAGGAAGTCACAGAGGAAAGAGTTGTCAAGGTCTCTGTAGTAACTAGGTGGTTGCTAAGGAGAGGAAGGATTTTGATTGGCCGTTGCTAAGATTGAGCATGAATGTTCATGATTTTTTCTCTAAATAGTTTTGTCATTTTCTTCCCCAGACATTATGTAAGATTCAAGATAGCTAAAAGTACCATCTCACAGGTAAGACATAAAAAAGTACTTATTCGTATACAACCATAAATTCAGATGCTTTTGCATAATTCTGTACTGTTTCAGTACAGAAACTGTTTATAACCGTCTCTCTGTCTGTCACTTCAAGATCAGGGAGAACCGAACATCAGTGTTTTCCTCTACCTCTGCCTGGCGTACTGACTCTTACTACTCTATCGGAATTCTGGGATTTGGCCTGTACCTCCTGTTGGGAATAACCTCCCTCCCCTCTGTCAGCAATGCTCTCAGCTGGAGGGAGTTCAACTTCATACAGGTGGATACTGGCATGTTTGTCTGAGTCATATGATATGTGGGTATTTGGATGTCTTGAAGATCTCTTCTTTGGCTGTGCAACCCGTCAATAGAGTCCTTGCAAAGAGTCCTTGCATCCTGTTTACATAGTGAAGCACTAGCAGAGGACTGTGGAATTTTTTTATTACAGTTTCCAGTGGTGCTGGCCTTACGGTCTCACAAACAATCTGTCCAACAGCTTTTCCCCTATAAGCACATTTTCGTGTGTTTTTACAGAAATGATTAAATAACAGATTGAAACCTTTTCCTTGAAACCTAAAATGACAAAGATTTGTTTGTATTCTCGTCACATCTTCTGAAACTTGATCAGCCCACAAATTAAGAAGGTGCATGTGTGTATACTCTACAATTAGCTTTGCACTTAAATGTTACACTCTTTTTTAACAAAATTAAAGAAGATTTCACACTTTCAACAGATTTGGCACACGTAGCCCACAAAAACGGAGACTGGATGGCAGACAAGCACATTGTCGGTCACTTCAGAGCCATTTCTATGATATTTCATGAGCCAGCTACTGATAAAATGAATACAAACAAGCTCATTGGGAAATATAATTTGGTACAGCTGATTATCTCACCTCTACACTGTGGCCTTGAAAAGCTGCACATGACAACCAGATTGATGATTCAGTTAACACAGAGACAAGCACACAATATTAAATAGGCTCAGTTTGTATCCACTCACAATGTGCCCGCTGGAGGTATTTTAAAGTGCGTTATGAAATGTTCTGTGTACTGCCACTACAGTATTGCACCTGTTTACGCTCAAGGCAGCTGAGGTTAGAGTTAGTGTGGAAATTTACAGAGAAGCTGCTGGACCTTTAAAGTGTGTGAATACTGGCAGAAAAAACTATTGCAACGATTTTCACATCATGTCCATTAGCCAGGATTCAAGACATGACTGATGAGAACGATTCTGTGCTTCAGCCCAGATGGGAAACAGTTACGTGGGCCAGATAGCCGTTTCCAACTTCCCGTTGGAAGTAATCTGTTGAAAGTGTGTTGGTGATATTTCCATCCTTTCCCTTGCTAAACCTTCGGCTGAGATTGTTTTTACTCGGGCAAACACAAATGTTTACCTTTTTTTTTTTTCACTTTGGCCAATCGAAAATGAAATCGGCCTCACTACAGGGAACAAACTCATTCATAAATGTAACTGGGTCATGTCAAGCTCATTTTCTCATTCCCGCCCCCCCTCCCCTTTTACCCCAGCCCAAATTAGAGCAGTGCTTTAAATGTTAAGTTATTCATCAAATGTAATTTGAGGGGCATACATTATCCTTCGCCACAGTCTTTAGGTCTAGTTCGTGTGAATGGAGTGGATCTACGTGCCTGAAAATTTGCAAGCGTGTATGCACGTTTTCTACACACGGTAGTTGAATTATCTCTATGTATGTATGTGCGCACGAAGTACATGAGTGCGTGCAGCACACATGTAGGTCAAAAGCTTGTCTCTGTAAAGGTCAGTCTATCGCTTACTGAGCCTGTTACACATTAATTAGTTCTGTGTTTATTAGTGCAGGTCTAACTATGTGAATCTGTGAATCATCCTAACTTTTTTCTCTCTTCCAGTCCAAGCTGGGATACCTGACAGTGTTCTTCTGTACCTTCCACACCTACCTGTATGGCTGGGACAGGTTCCTTCGCATCTCTTCCTACAAATGGTACACTCCTCCGGCCCACATGCTCTCTCTGGTGTTGCCCTCCGTGTTGATTGTGCTCAAGCTGCTGCTCCTCCTGCCCTGCGTGGACCGCAGACTCACCCGCATTCGACGGGGCTGGGAGAGGACTGATGCCGAGGACGGCAGTGAGAAAGCACTGCTAACATAGACAATTACAGACACAAAGACAATGGTATTCACAGGAAAATGCAGACACAAAGACACGCTTGCCTTCCAAGATCATCAGGTAACCCCGGCTCATTGTTTTGGAAGTCACCGAGTCATCCGAGACTGTACAATTGCACCATGTTCTTCAACTGATTGAAACTCCTTTCAGTGTCTTATTGTGTAATCATCTTGTAAATGTTCCATTTTGTAAGCACAATATATGACACGATGCCACTGTGTAGGCTTTCAGTTATACCTTGGAACTACATAGATTATCACAGACACATGCATTAAAGCAGTCGTACAGCATTTTAACTCTATAATTTCACTATATCCATGTACATCCAGTATTGTTACAGACTCTAACTCAGAGACAGGAAACTTTGTTGTATTTCCCTTAACATCAGTTTGACTTTTTATACTTTTATACTCTTTTACACCTCAGAGTTTCTCATCAACCTTCATCTACAGGGTTTGCAAAGTCTGAGACTGTGGGCCTCCCCTCAGACAAAGCTTGGAAAAAGACACCTCGTTCAACAATTGAGCCAAGATAACTTAATTTTACCATAACTCAGGCTACACCAAATACATAAAAAGGTCTGTCTTAAGACATTAATTAACAATAAAAATTCCCCAAACTACTGTGATCTTCTTTTGATAACTAATGTAATATTGTTTCACTTCCATTCACTGAGCCTCCCCTGAAACAGTTTGGAGCCCCCGAGGCTCGCCTCACACTTTGAAAACCTCTGATCTACAGTGTATGACGGCTTATGTTTATTGGATTTACATTGAATTTTTTTCTGTAAATCTAGATTTTTGGATCTTTTGTTGTTCTTCCTTATTAATTTTGCTATATGCCAAGTTGAACCACTGTTCAATAAACTAACAGCATAGTCTTGACTCTCTTTCTCCCTCCTATATATATCTCATCCTGTCTGAAAGCTCAGTCAAACTCTGAGAGTTTCTCCCTGCTGAGTTGAGTGTGCTCTGTCTAGTCGTCTCGGTCTGATCCCTCTCCAGGGTTCATCCCTCCGGCTGATCTGGTGCCGTTCTCCAGGAAACATTCGCGCTGAGCTGCAGGCTTCTCCCCCGTCACTACTGGATCTCATCACATCAGTGGAGAGAGGAGCGTGCAGACTGCTCCATCACTGAAGTCCTCTGCAGAGAGGATATAATATTTGGATGTGACAGTACAGATAGGCCCTTGATGTTGTGCTGCAGCAAGTCATTTTAGTTGATCGTGAAGGGAATGAAGAAAGCACAGAACTGATAACTGGTTGTTGTTTGTGACACATGATCAAGCATTAATCTATAAACTTGGACAAGAGGGAATGCACACATGATGTCACATGCATTAATGCATTCAAAATAAAAGACACAGACACAAACACACCTGTAGTGCAGGAAGACGAAGGATATTATATATTTATATATTATATATTTATATTTGAAAATGTATTAATCTAAATACTGATTATGCTGTAAGTTGTATATCAGGTTTAAATCCACTTAAGGACATGCCATGCCAGAGAACCAGCTGCGGTGAACTCTGTATGCAAAGTAGTGTGAAGTCTTTTGTTTGGTTAGGGTGTGTGTGGAAAGCGATTCATAATCATCATATTTTAGTGTGAACAGGTTTCACTTGTAATTATGCACTAATGTGACACAACTGGAAGACACCAGGAGTGCAATGACGGAGATGCTAAGTTGTAACATGCTAAGACATTCCTGCAAAGGTAGGTCATTTGATGTGTTATTTTTGGACAATTTCACTGTTTGCGAACTTTGCCCTGCATTCATTCATTATCCATAACCATTTATCCTATTCAGGGTCGCGGGGGGCTGGAGCAGATCCCAGCTGACATTAGGCGTACAGGTACACCCTGGTCAGGTCGCCAGACTATCACAGGCCATACGTGCAATTTAGAGTCAACAATTAACCCAACCTGCATGTCTTTGGACAGTGGAAGAACCCGGAGAAAACCCATGCAAACTCCACACAGAAGAGCCCCAAGCCGGGTTTGAACATGCAACCCTCTTGCTGTGAGGTGACAGTGCCCACCCTTTTTACAGAGTCCTCCCCATCTGAACTGCCTCAACAGAAGTGTGGGCTGGGTTAAAGCCAAAAGAGGCCTACCAGCCAGACAGCTACAATCACCACCAGCCTCAGAGGAGGATGTTGTGCTGCTTTGTTAATACAGAATCTACAGTATCTGAGTCAAAGCGGTTACCCTCAGACAACGCATCCAAACTTATAACATGCAGGACCAGGCTCACAGCACATCTTCCACCTTGTTATTACCTCCACCAAGGCCGAAAGCCCAGGGAGGAGGTTATGTTTTCACTGGTGTTGGTTTGTGGGTTTGTTGGTTTGTCCGTTATCAGGATTACTCCAAAAGTCCGGGATGGATTTGAATGACATTTTTTGGAGGGGTGGGGTGTGGCAAAATGAACAATACATTAGATTTTGGTGGCAATCCGCCTGATTCCGATCAGCCTGAGCATTAAGACCACAGGGTATAACACATGCGCAGTGTAACTGATGACGCTTTGATGACGCGTGACCCTGCCTCCTTCTGAGAGCAGAGAGATACGTGTGTGGATGTGTGTGCGGAATCTGCTGGCCGTCCGCGGTGAGAAAGAAAATAGCTGTAGATGACGGGATGACAGACAGCGTAGTGTAACATTATACAGACATAACAAGGCTGCTTAATGAAAGAGGCATCCGCCGATACGTTACACGGACACACAACGTGTTAATAATAAGCCGACCACCCCACTGTATCGCCAGCTGTGAGCTGTGATCTGTTTTTAAAGTCACGCGTTGGCAGAGGTCTGCGCTCTCCGACTGCAATTCTAATTTGATCATTTATTTAAATATCTATATACAAATGAGATTTGGTAGATTTTTCACTATGAGTAGCAGGACAGCATTACTGCTACTCCTGTCACTTTTTGTGGTCTCTCACAAGTGATATGTTAAAAAAATGCAATTATATGCAATTGTTTTTCTATGTAGTTGTCTGTAGCTCTGATCTTGAGCCTTATTCTACTTGTGACAAAACAGCACCGCAAACTGCAGAACATGATATTGGCCTTCAAAACCCAACTCTGCAGACTTGCCTTTCCCAGCTAAAGCCCTACCTCCCATGTTTTTATTTCCTACTTGATACCATCTTATTCTAATCTTTTCTTTCATTTGATTTTTAGCTTCTTTCTGTTTGTGTTAAAGAGTTGACTACTTGTTTTTTTATTTTTCTATTTTTCTCTACAGTATGTGAAGCATCTTTGAGAACTTTGAAAACCGCTATATAAATCTGATGTATTATTATTATTATTTAAAAACTGTAAATTCTGTGGAAAGCACTGTGTATGGGATAACTCCTCCTATGGGATCTGAAGCCCAAAAATATAGAAGTAGATAAAGGAAGGAAACACAGAGACACACAGACAGAAATGGGGAAGCAGTGACTACACAAAACTCACAATCCTATTCACGCTGCGCACAACATCCAAACACAGATTCCAAGGTAAGATCTACACATGCCAAACTGAAAAATATAGGAATTTAAAGTGATTGTATTATATGGAAACTTATTTTTTGCCTTTTTGACCTATATTCTTTATTGCAGCAGTACAAGGTAAATAAGAGGAAATCAAGCTGTAGTCTTTGGTAGTGTTCATTGGATCAAAAACACAGTGAATGTTTTTCATGGTGTCCTTTTGTCTTTGTATTAGATGAAGTTTTTGCTGCTGTTGGTGATGCTGACAGCATGTGCTGCAATTCCTCAAGGTAAAATAAAATAAATAAATCTCATCTTTTTTAACAAAGGGAATACCAAAAGGAAATTATATTTACTTAAATTACCAATGTTGCCTTTAGGAATATATCTAATCTAATTATTTTTATTAATTTCCATTTTCCCATACTTTTTGTAAACAATGATATGAAGTCATTAGGAACAAATTGATTGACAAAGTCATGAAAAATTGGAATGATAGAATAAAACAAATGTGAGAATTGACAAAAAGTATTCCTCTGGGGACTGCGGGGACCAGTAGGATGAGGGCTAACCATAAAGGTGTCCCTCTTTGAAGATTTGTAGTTGACATCTTAGCAAGTATTTCCTTCCACAAAGTTTCCTTATGAATCCCGAATGATGGCGTGCTGAGCAATGCTTACATGTGTGACAGAGTTCAACAGTCAGTGCTTCATATGGTACTGTTCCTCATTTCATCATATGTCATGCGTTACCACTAGAATACTACTACTATACTATAATAATAACTAATGTATAATGTAGTTAGTCCATTTTTTAGCTTCACCTTATATTTATGGAAATAAGCTAACAAACATGTAGATGTACAAAAATTTTTCTCCCTCTCTCTTTTCAGATCTGTCAGGTAAAATGTTCATCTTCCCACAACAAACCAACACAGCTCGTGTGAGGCTGACTCCATCAAAACAGGAGTTCAGTGCTGTAACCGTCTGTACCAGGTAGAACTGAATGTGTAAAATGTATAAACCAACCTGCTGTATCTCTGAATGTGAGAAGTATCATACAGTACATGATCATGTCTTTGCAGGTCCTTAACAGACCTCAAAAGATCCCACTCCATTTTCTCTATGGCCACACCCTCTAATGCCAATGCCCTCCTGATTATCTGGGACCAAGCACAGAAGAACTTGGAGTCCCATATCAAAGATGTAAAGTCAGAAGCTTCGGGGCTGGACTACAAGCCGAACATTTGGCACTCCATTTGCTCCACATGGGACTCTGAGTCTGGACTGGTGCAGCTGTGGTTTGATGGACAACCTTTAGTTAGGAGATATGTCATCTCTGGATCAACCATCACAGGATCCCCTGTAATTATCTTGGGACAGGTACAGTTTTATTGCTAAGCACTAATATACCGTATGTCTCTAGATTTTAAACAAATATTGTATAACGCTATTTATCTTTAATCTATGCAGGAGCAGGATTCTCATGGTGGAAGTTTTGACTCGTCTCAGTCTTTCATTGGCATGATGTCTGATGTCCACATGTGGGACCACACCCTTCACCCCTGTGAGATCAAGGAGTACGTGGATGGTGTGAACTTCACTCCAGGAAATGTGCTCAACTGGAGTGCGCTGGAGTTCCAGATAACAGACAGAGTGCTGATAGAAGATAAACAACCTACCTGTTACTAAACTGTTAAATCAAAACTATAAATGTCACACAAAGTCGAAAATTGGGTCTTCTGTAATGTAAAGGATACCATTTATGTCAACATTTTGTTGTAAATCATTTCTTATAAATAAAAAAGTGGTATTTTAATTTGAGCATCTTTCCAGGTTTGTTCTAATAATGATTTTTAACATTAAATGGCTGAAAATCCACTGGTTCTCACTGCTGTATTCAGTTCACCCTGACATCATTGTCAGGTTTGGTTACACATGCAACACAGCATACAATTTCACAGTAAAATGAATATCTGAGTAAACACATCCTCAGTTCACCTACCTTGGTGCAATGAAGGAAATCACTAAACACAAATCCAAAGAAATAGACTACCGCCCAGTGACAACTGTTTTGTGACTGCATTTATCCTATACTGCCAGAAAAAACCCCAAACATAATAAGTTAAAGTGAGAAAAAAGATAGGCCTTTGATCAGTGGCGGACTCAGGCTGTCTGAAGGGCAGGGGCAACCTGCATACAATGGGGCACCAGTGCGTAGAAAGCTTTCTAGCATGTAGGGCAGCCTATATGGCACTGCACCCATTCTTAAGGCCACCCTAGAGGGCACTTTATCATATTTTCTCTATTTAAGGGCATCCATTAGTGCACTGCATCTCGTTTTCTCCACTGGAAGGACACCCTAGAGGGCACTTTATCATGTTTATCTACCAGACGGTGCATCCAAGAGGGCACTTTATACCATTTTCTCCATTGTAATGGCACCCTATAGAGGGCACTTTATCGTGTTTTATCTACCAACAGGGCACTTTACACCGTTTTCTCGACTGGAAGGACACCCTAGAGGGCACTTTATCATGTTTTATCTACCAGCAGGGCATCCAAGAGGGCACATTTGCTGCATTTCTTTCGAACATGTGGGCACTAAGGGGAGTGGTCGTTCGATCTGATCAATAAGTGAATGCAGGATCATGAATCAGAAGCATCTCTGATAACTGATATGTGTTAGTCATGAGTGATCAACCTTTAATACATGTGTGCAGATTCATTGTTGTGTACAGCTGATGCATGTGAAACACGGATACATGTATTCAGAACACAACAACACATACATAGTTGTTTAGGAATTATGTAGGAGAATATTGTACTCTACAAGCTATACTACATGGATTTATGCCAATATTTAGACATATTTGGATTCAGAAATAGTAAAAACAAGACAGAAATTGTAATTTTGAGAATATTTCATAATTATTATTGCAGTGATTAAGATCTTCTGAAAGACAAAAAAACCCAAACCACGAAAATGGCCTCATGAAGGCCTACTTCACTTCAGCTTTATGGAGTGACCCATAATAATGTGCATTTGGAATACAGAAGTATGACTATTTCAACATGAGGAAGACTTTTACTGTTAATTCTGTTGATTCAGTGGAAACACTGTGTATGGGATAACGCCTTTTTACATAACAGGAAACTGAACACCTCCCGCCCCAAAAAATAGAAGTAGATAAAGGAAGGAAACGCAGACAGAAATGAGGAAGCAGTGAGTGCCCAAATCTCACAATCCTATTCACGCTGCGCACAACATCCAGACACAGATTTCAAGGTAAGATCTACACATGCCAAACTGCAAAATATAAGAATTTAAATTGATTGTATTGTGTGAAAACTTTTCTTTACCATTTCCACCTGTATTGTTTATTGTAGCAGTCCAAGGTAAATAAGAGGAAATCAAGCTGTAGTCTTTGCTATACAGAGTATTAGTAGCAACTCAAAAGTGTTGGATTCATTGGATCAAAAGCACAATGAGTGTTTTTCATGGTGTCTTTTTGTCTTTGTATTAGATGAAGTTGTTGCTGCTGTTGGGGATGCTGACAGCATGTGCTGCAACTCCTCAAGGTAAAATATAATAATCCTTATTTAACAAAGGGGATACCAAAAGGAAATGTTGGAGTTTGAAGCAGTCTGTTTCCCTTGACCTTTACATTTTCTTTTTTCTGCAATACTAATTTAGGCACAAGAAAAATGTTAAACATGAGGTATTGCAATATAGTATTTTTGATATTTGGCAAAATATGTCAAATATCTTTCCCTAAATTACCAATGTTGTCTTCAGGAATATGTCTGCTATATTTGTCATAATAATTGTATTCTTTTCCATTTTCACACTTTTATAATTTTCAGCTAACATGTCTTTATAAAATAACAAGGATTACTGGTAACAAACAACAGAGTGTTATATTTTAATATCAAACTTGGATGTTTTTTTTATGATTTCATATCTGATTTATTTAATTTGGCACATTTTCTTGACTTGACACAGTCAAAACACTGGTGCTTATTCCCCTTTCAATCAGAAACTAATTACTGCATTTGCAGGAAAATGACCTATAGGCCTATTGGAACGTGTGCAAAACAAATAAATACGGGACAAAACAATAAGCAAACCAAAAAGCTAAGTCGAGTATCAAAAAGTTTTATTAATAATCATATGTAGTGTCTCTCTTTGTACAAGATTTGTATTTGACATCTTTGCAAATATTTCCTTCCTCAAAGTTTTCCTATGAAACCTGAAAGCAATGCTTACATGTGTGAGTTCAACAGTCAGTGCTTCATACGGTACTACTGTGCAAGATGACTTTCATCCAAAATATATAGTTAATTCATCATATGTCATGTGTTACCACAATTTATATATAATAATAATAATAACAACTAATGTGTAATGCAGTTAGTCAACTTTTAGCTTCACTTTATGGTTATAGAAATATTCTACAGTTCTACAATTTGATTTAGCAGATGCTTTTGTCCAAAGCGACGTATATCTGAGAGTTTGTACAGCACAAGCAAGGATGTAGATATGAGGGACCAACGTGAGTAAGTGCCAACAGCAGCTTCAAGTCCGATTGCAACACAGGTGCTGACAGGTAGTGCAAAGAGGCAATGCACAGGGTGGATAGAAGCAGATTGTTTTCATCATCATGAATATCCTAACAACATCCTCAATATCTTCATCATCAGTATCATCGTGATCAACACATGAATAACTTCAATGTCATTATGTGCGGAGGTGTTCATGAAAGAGCTGGGTCTTTAGCATTTTCTCAAAGGTGGAAAGGGACTCTGTGGATTGAATGGACTTAGGTAACTTATTCCACCACCAAATATGCTAATAAACAAATAGATATAAAAACATTTTTCTCCCTCTCTCTTTTCAGATCTGTCAGGTAAAATGTTCACCTTCCCACAACAAACCAAAACAGCTAATGTGAGGCTGACTACAACAATACAGGAGTTCAGTGCCGTAACCGTCTGTCACAGGTAGAACTGAATGTGTAAAATGTATAAAACAACCCGCTGTATCTCTGACTGTGAAAACTATCATACATGATAATGTCTTTGTAATTCCTACAGGTCCTTTACAGACCTCCAAAGAGACCACGCCATTTTCTCTATGGCCACATCCACGAATTCCAATGCCTTCCTGATTTTCTGGGACCACGCAAATAAGGAAATGGAGCCCCATATCAAGGATACAAAGTCAGAAATGTTGGGGCTGAACTACAAGTCGAACATGTGGCACTCCATTTGTACCACATGGGACTCTACGACTGGACTGGCGCAGCTGTGGTTTAATGGACAACGTTCAATTAAGAAATATGTCAATTCTGGATCAGCCATCAGAGGATCCACTACAATTATCTTGGGACAGGTACAGGTTTATTAATTAATAGATATTGGTCTTAAAACAAATGCTGTATATCCTGGATTTATTGTGTGTATAGTGTATAGATTTCAATACAAATATTGTACAATTTAACTCTTATTTACTATTTCTCAAACCTCTGCAATCTACAGGAGCAGGATTCCCACGGTGGGGGGTTTGACTTGAAGCAGGCTTTCGTTGGCATGCTGTCTGATGTCCACATGTGGGACTACCTCCTTTCCCCCTGTGAGATCCAGAAGTACGTGGATGGCACGAACTTCACTCCAGGAAATGCGCTCAACTGGAGTGCGCTGGAGTTCGTGATAACAGACAGAGTGCTGACAGAAGATAAAATAGAGACCTGTATCTAAACTTTAAAACAATACCATCTATGTTATAGAAAGTCAAAAATCCTGTGTGTTATTATGTCCAATGTGAAGTATAACTTACCAATGTCAGCATTTTATGTTAAATGTTTATCAAAGGATAAGTTCTGATTTGTCTTACTACTATAATCACATGAAAGAGTTATTTTGGTGTCTCTGATCATTCAACTGAAGACATCTCTTCTTAACATGATGGGGGGGAAAAATCAACAGTCCTCCTTTTCAGAAATGAATCGCAAATCAAGTGGGTTCACCAGATTTTTCAATAAAGTTGTTCTACAAAGGTGTTGCTTCACAGGAATCTTTATTGTGTCTTTGAACAAGAAAATGTTCGGCAAAAATGACATGCCATGAGAGAAATGTTGGAGTGCTAATGCAGAGAACATTACAGGGGCATGCTTTTATGATGGGGAGTTTAAGAGGAAACTGGGAACAGGTGGAGCGTGTGGGTGTGGAGGTCAGGTGACGTGGAAATGCAGGGACAAACCCGAGACAATTGCTGGACAGACAGAGAAGGGTATTCTGAAATAACCAGCAGATTGGCAACAGTGCTAAGAAAGTGAAAAGAGTTATAAATTAACTGACATTCTTATATTAAGACTAAATCTAAACCTTCAGCTTATTGCAAGGCTTTTTTTTCTGTAAGTGATTATCTTAGATTACTAAAGCCTATAGTCTTTACAATATGTAGTGTTAAAATAAAAATGTGAAGTGCAAAAGTCACATGGATTTATCACCAAAATGCCACATTCAGCAGTATTTCACAACATGCAGAGATACATAGTTCTTCATTAAATGTCTGCAATGTGTGTGCAATTGATGACACTCACTAACATTATTTCCTCGTCTGTTTCAAAGCTTATTGAAAGAGTCTGGGACAGGGTCTTGAGCAATGGGGTATAACACATGCCAGCTTTTCTAAATATAAAAATCATGATCAGAGAAGACCTGGCTCAGGTGGTCATAACAAAAAGGGACACACAACAACGTGCTGTGCATGAGTGGAAGATGTGGGTGCGGGTGTTGAAAAGGTAAAGCAAGCAAGAAACTAAAGCAAAATCACCAAACAGGAGAGAAGCTACAGCAGCAGCAGATTGGAGGGTGATGGTGCCTTCAAATGGGGTCGTGTGACACAACTGGAAGACACCAGGAGTGCAATGGTGGAGATGCTAAGGTATTCCTGCAAAGGTAGGTCGTTTGATGTGTTATTTTTGGACAATTTCACTATTTGCGAACTTTGCCCTCCATTCATTCATTATCCATAACCATTTATCTCATCCAAACGCATCCAAACGCATCCAAACTTATAAAATGCAGGACCAGGCTCACGGCACTTCCACCGTGTTATTTGATAATTTATTTAAATATCTATTTACAAATGAGATTTGGTAGATTTTTTCACTATGAGTAGCAGGACAGCATTACTGCTACTCCTGTCACTTTTTGTGGTCTCTCACAAGTGATATGTTAAAAAAATGCAATTATATGCAATTGTTTTTCTAGGTAGTTGTCTGTAGCTCTGATCTTGAGTCTTCTACTTGTGACAACACAGCACCGCAAACTGCAGAACATGATATTGGCCTTCAAAACCCAACTCTGCAGACTTGCCTTTCCCAGCTAAACCCCTTCCCCCCATGTTTTTATTTCCTACTTGATACCATCTTATTCTAATGTTTTCTTTCATTTGATTCCTAGTTTTTTTTCTGTCTGTATTAAAGAGTTGACTGCTTGTTTTTTATTTTCTATTTTGTCTCTACAGTATGTGAAGCATCTTTGAGAACCTTGAAAACCGCTATATAAATCTGATGTATTATTATTATTATTTAAAAACTGTAAATTCTGTGGAAAGCACTGTGTGTGGGATAACTCCTCCTATGGGATCTGAAGCCCAAAAATATAAAAGTAGATAAAGGAAGGAAACAGACAGAAATGGGGAAGCAGTGACTACACAAAACTCACAATCCTATTCACGCTGCGCACAACATCCAAACACAGATTCCAAGGTAAGATCTACACATGCCAAACTGCAAAATATAGGAATTTAAAGTGATTGTATTATATGAAAACTTATTCTATGCCTTTTTTTACCTGTATTGTTTATTGCAGCAGTCCAAGGTAAATAATAGCAATTCAAAAGTGTTCATTGGATCAAAAACACAGTGAATGTTTTTCATTGTGTCCTTTTGTCTTTGTATTAGATGACATTTTTGCTGATGTTGGTGATGCTCCCAGCATGTGCTGCAATTCCTCAAGGTAAAACAAAATAAATAAATCTTATTGTCTTATCTTATTTAACAATGGGAACACCAAAAGGAAATGTTGGAATTTGTTGCAATTTACTTTTAAATTTGCTGTCATGAAATACTTTACTCTTTTAGGCACAAGGGACATATTTTTTCCTAATTCATTACGATGAAACAGACATGAGGTGTTGCAATATATTAATAGCAGATTTTTTAATTCGGCAAAATATGTCAAATATATTTACTTAAATTACCAATGTTGTCTTTCGGCAGATATCTATTGTTTTTGTCGTAATTCTTTTTTATTAATTTCAATTTTCCCATACTTTTTGTATACAATGATATGAAGTCATTAGGAACAAATTGATTGACAAAGTCATGAAAAATTGGAATGATAGAATAAAACAAATGTGAGAAATGACAAAAAGTATTCCTCTGGGGACTGCGGGTACCAGTAGGATGAGGGCTAACCATAAAGGTGTCCCTCTTTGAAGATTTGTAGTTGACATCTTAGCAAGTTTTTCCTTCCACAATGTTTCCTTATGAATCCCGAATGATGGCGTGCTGAGCAATGCTTACATGTGTTTGTTTGTTTTTTTGGTGTTTTTTCAAGCATTTAATTATAGGACAGTGGATAGTTTAGCAAGCGGGAGAGAGAGGGGGTGAAATGCGGAAAGGGCCAAAGGTTGGATTCGAACGCAGACCTGCTGCAGTTAGGACACAGCCTTATGGGCGCCCGCTCTACCAACTGAGCCATCGGGGCGCCCAGCAATGCTTAAATGTGTGACAGAGATCAACAGTCAGTGCTTCATATGGTACTGTTCCTCATTTTGTGCAAGATGACTTTCATCCAAAATATATAGTAAATTCATCATATGTCATGCGTTACTACTATTTATATGTAATAATAATAATAATAATAATAATAATAATAATAATAATAACTAATGTATAATGTAGTTAGTGAATTTTTAGCTTCACCTTATGTTTATGGAAATATTCTAACAAACAAGTAGATGTAAAAACAGTTTTCTCCCTCTCTCTTTTCAGATCTGACAGGTAAAGTGTTCAACTTCCCAACCCAATCCATCATAGCTCACGTGAGGCTGACTACACCAATATTGAGGTTCTCTGCTATAACCGTCTGTCACAGGTAGAACTGAATGTGTAAAATGCATAAACCAACCCACTGTATCTCTGACTATGACTGTGACTGTGATCATACATGATAATGTCTTTACAGGTCCATAACAGACCTCCAAAGAGACCACGTCCTTTTCTCTATGGCCACATCCTCTTATACCAATGCCCTCCTGGTTTTCTGGGACCACGCAAATAAGGAGATGGAGCCCAGTATCATTGATAGAGCGTCAGAATATCCGGGGCTGGACTACAGGCCGAACATGTGGCACTCCATTTGTACCACATGGGACTCTGCGTCTTATATGGTGCAGCTGTGGTTTAATGGACAACCTTCAGTTAGGAGATATGTCTATGCACCAGCCATCTCAGGATCCGGCCGAGACACTCTAATCATCTTGGGACAGGTACAGTTTTATTGCTAAGCACTATTTTTGATGTACCGTATGTCTCTAGATTTTAAACAAATATTGTACAATAATATTTATCTTTAATCTATACAGGAGCAGGATTCCTATGGTGGGGGTTTTGACTCCAAGCAGACTTTCGTTGGCATGCTGTCTGATATCCACATGTGGGACTACGCCCTTTCCCCCTGTGAGATCCAGAAGTACGTGGATGGCACGAACTTCACTGCAGGAAATGTGCTCAACTGGGGTGCGCTGGAGTTCCAGAGATTTGACAGAGTGTTCATAGAAGATAAACAAGAGCACTGTCCCTAAACTTTAAAACAATACCATCTATGTTATAGAAAGTCAATAATCACATTTTCTGTGCTATTATGTCCAATGTGAAGTATAACTTACCAATGTCAGCATTTTATGTTAAATGCTTATCAAAGGATAAGTTCTGATTTGTCTTACTACTATAATCACATGAAAGAGTTATTTTGGTGTCTCTGATCATTCAACCGAAGAGATCTCTTCCTAACATGATGGGGGAAAAAAATCAACAGTCCTCCTTTTCAGAAATGAATCGCAAATCAAGTGGGTTCACCAGATTTTTCAATAAAGTCGTTCTACAAAGGTGTTTCAGAGTCAACTTTATTGTGTCGTTGAACACACACATGTTCGGCTACAGACAAAATGACATGCCATGAGAGAAATGTTGCTAAGGCCGAGAACTTTACAGGGGCATGCATAATGGGGAGTTTAGGAGGAAACTGGGAACAGGTGGAGCGTGTGGGTGTGGAGGTCAGGTGACGTGGAAATGCAGGGACAAACCCGAGACAATTGCTGGACAGACAGGGAAGGCTATTCTGAAACAACCAGCAGATTGGCAACAGTGCTTAGAAAGTGAAAAGAGTTATAATGTAGCGGATATTCTTGTATTAAGACTAAATCTAAACCTTCAGCTTATTGCAAGGCTTTTTTTTCTGTAAGTGATTATCTTAGATTACTAAAGCCTATAGTCTTTACAATATGTAGCGTTAAAATAAAAATGTGAAGTGCAAAAGTCACATGGATTTATCACCAAAATGCCTGATTCAGCAGTATTTCACAACATGCAGAGATACATAGTTCTTCATTAAGTGGTTATCTTAGATTTCTAAAGCCTACACTGTTAAGAATTTCCCAGAATAACAGTAAAGAACTGGCAGCAGGGTTGCCTTTATGTTTACTTTAAAATTAACATTATTATACTGTCGCTGAAATTTACAGCTTTGTACTGTTAATAAAAAATACAGTTTGAACTGGTTGTTTTTTTATTAATTTCACAGTATTTCACAGTTAATTTACTGTTTAAAGATACATTATATAACTGTTTTTCACCTTTCTTTTACATTATCTTACTGAATTGTTTTAATGCACTATTTAGGTTGTAATTTTTACATACATTTTAATAAACATTATTTTTTTGCCTAGATGAATAGACTTAGCAGGTTACAGACATAGGAATAGTCACACTAAATACAATTAAAGGCATTTGTTAGGAAAAAGGCTATAATAGACTTGTTGACACTTTTCCCAAAATGTGTGTCTCTAGCTGCTACAAGCACAGAATGCAAACCAGAACAACATGTGAGTGAAGAACAATAAAGCTAATTCACTGATTTTACAATCATGTACAATGTACAAGCCTCACATGAGCAGATCAGGTCCCAGAATTGAACAAATACTGCATGAAACTGTTACTGATGATACTTTAGACAGTTGATCAGCAGTAAAGTGCTGTTTTTTAAGAATGCATTATAGTTCAATTAAAAAATGGCCTATGAGCGTAATTTAACAGGTTTTCTTTTGTATTAACAGTAAAGCACTGTTTTTAGCAATAACAAGTTAATACTGTTGAAATCCTGCTGTAAATTAACAGCAATTGTTTACAGTGTATAGTCTTTACAATATGTAGCGTTAAAATAAAAATGTGAAGTGCAAAAGTCACATGGATTTATCACCAAAATGCCTGATTCAGCAGTATTTCACAACATGCAGAGATACATAGTTCTTCATTAAATGTCTGCAATGTGTGTGAAATTGATGACACTCACTAACATTATTTCCTCGTCTGTTTCGAAACTTATTGAAAGAGTCTGGGACACGGTCTTGAGCTATGGGGTATAACACATGCAAGCTTTTGTAAATATAAAAATCACGATCAGAGAAGACCTGGCTCAGGTGGTCATAACAAAAAAGGGACACACAACATATGAACGTTTAACAAAATAACCTTTATTTCATTTAAGTGTGTGCTGTGCATGATTGGAAGATGTGGGTGCGGGTGTTGAAAAGGTGCATAAAAGCAAAGCAAGAAACTAAAGCAAAATCACCAAACAGGAGAGAAGCTACAGCAGCAGCAGAATGGAGGGTGATGGTGCCTTCAAATGGGGTCGTGTTGACCTTGTTCACGAGAAGAGTCCATATGAACGCCCCCCTAATGTGGTATTCACGACATCGTAAGTGGAAGTTTTCTGAAAGCTCCGAGTTCAAGAGTTGTGACGTGTTCGTTGACGTTGTCAGAAATGTTGGAGGCCATGGAAGTTTATTTTTCGGCGCATAATAAGTTAATATATTGTAATTTTAGTCGAATATGGTTTTTCTTCGTAATTATATAATATGTCTGAGGAAAATGTTGATATTCCCAACGGCCTCATCTTTTTCCTCTGTCTTTATGCCTTTGCATTTCCTGCATTATGTTACCCACTTGCTAGATTGCTAAATTGTTAGCCTCTGCTGCTTCCAGACGCCGACAGTAACGTTAATATTGCCGTTGCTTAGCAGCGGTGTTCTCACGACTTAACCACTTGAACCGCAGCATATTGTGTACACGACTTCGCATGTCGTAAACACAAGTTCACGAGTTTCATTTGAAGGCACCATCAGTCAGGGTTGGCCAAGGTGTTCCAACTTGACTCCAAGGATCCCTGCCACCAGGTCTCTGCAAAATATGGATACAGATTGTTAGGGAGAGGCAGGGGTCGTCACAGAACAGAAAAATAAAAAAGTACACAAATATCACTTTGCATCCATAATCAGATATACAGTATAGCCCACCTGCCACATTGTTGTGGTTTTGCCCACAGCACATATGGTTCAGTCTTACGGCCCAGATACTCTCTTCAGACTAAAACTGAAAGGTGGTGATGTTGCTCTATGCCTTGTCTAAGTAGGTAATTGTTCTTTTTTTAACATTTTAGGCATGGCAACTTCATAGAGATAATATCAGGGCTGTTGATCTCTGCCCCCTACTGGCCAAAAATTAATAACTGCAGCTTCAACTGAGTTTTGATATCAATTGCACTGATCTGCTTTTTTTTTTTTTTAGACACTTAAATAAACAATAACTTCATTCAATGGGACAGCAATACTTTGTAGTCACTCCCTTATATGTGAAAGGGCCTATACTATTGGCACAGGGCTAAAGTTTCTCCATGTTTCATCACTTCTCCCAGTTCTTTGATAGTAAATCACACACACTCCGACATGGCCTTTTGATTGTTCATGCAAGTCATTCTGTGCAGACAGATGCTGGCAGTCTCTCAATCAGTAAATCTACTAGTCAGTCCCATGGATCCACGTTCATAATGAGAAGGACTACAGAGGCTTCTAATTAACAAAGCCCTGTTCGTGGGAACATATATTACCTTACATTTGGTCTTTAAAGCAGCTACCAGCTCATTAACCTCCAACACGTGTTGCTTGTTGGAAGGATGAAGCTCATGAGAAGAAACTGACCCATGAGTCTGGGCCTCTCTGTATATCTTAAAATCCTTTACAAAAGTCAAGTGGGAAAAACAGGAACTTCCACAATAAGTTAAGCTGCACAATAGCAGTTTTAGCAGCTCACTTTTGACATTCCTGTTGAATGAATTAAGCATACAATATGTGCTGCGTGAGAACTCAATGGAGCATCTTGTGTTAAGATAGCAGGTTCCTGATGAAATGTAGGGCAACATGAGTTTGCAATTAACTATTAGTTAATTCCTCTTCAGCGTGACTGTTGTATCTCTACATGCATTGTCAGTGGCTGTTAGCTATTACACAAAAATTGATTTTCTTTAACAAGTCTGAAGGGAACTGTCGCACCACCACCCCATATAAAGGACAGATGAGGTGGTTTGGCACTGGAAAACTTTAAAAAGGGATGTTGAAGTACCAGGTTGATATGCAGGAGTAGTGCCAAAAAGTGGCATTAATTAACAGAAAGTTGACTGAAATAAAGGGTAAAAATGAAACCCAGGAAATTCAATTAAAACTACATTTAAACTGAATCAAAAGAAAGCTGCAGCCCCACAGCAAGCTGCTATCTTCCTTTTCCCCCTCTTACTCCAGTGAATGGGATTTTATCTTCTCAGCCTCACCTAACTGGAACCTACCACCTGACCAGGTAAGTATAGGCTGAGCTAAACCGAACAAGCATCCAAATCCACACAGAATAATGAACGGACCATTAATACAAGATCTCTAAGTTACTTCTGACATCTCAATCTATCTAGGGGCACTCACACATACCAATGAGCCCACCAACCATTATGTAATGTAATTTACCGCAGAACTATCTTACCTTATATCATCCTACATCTTAACAGAGACATGCCCCTCCCTGCTAAGAGGACATAATGAGGCAAACCTGTTTGCACTTTCCTAGATTAAGCTGCTGAGCAGATAATCTACCTCACCATCCCAGGCAGGACAACAAAATCCTATGAACCCATAAAACAAAATAAACAAGCTTGTGTCATTTATACACACTACTTGATATTGTAACAAATAAACTGAAACATTGGACTGAAATCAACAATTAAGCAGACACAAAACACTGTTCATTTTGGTGAACAGGGCCCAGTGAAAAGGGAGAAAGACAACCTTTTCACAGGAACTGTAACACTTTATCAGTAATTGAGCTATCTAAATTGATTACAACTGACCCACAGTATTTCTATCATTGCACTGGAGTCACTGTAAAAAAAAATTAAATAAACTAGGTTTTATAGATGGTTGGTTTTTGGTCCTGTGCATTGATTTTTGTTTAAATTGATTTAGTTTTAGAAGAAAACCAAATATTGTCACAAACCAAAGTATTGGACAATATGCAGCTACTTCACATAAATTACAAAACAAACAAATGAAGCACGTAAGAAACAAAAGATTATATACAATACAATAAATCAATAACATTAAAAATATAAAGCTGAATTAAAAAAACCATGACAGGGAATAGAGATTAGAGATACAACTATAACGTCTAACCTCTAATATGTACTGAATATACACTGCACAATGATGGTACAACTGTAATATTGTACATTAATACATGGAAAGTAAATATTGCTAAAAGCTGTACGATAAGGTGCAGAATTGTCCTTGAGTATTCAACAGAATGAACTATACATTGAATATGTACTATCTAAATATATGATATATTATAGACTTGCCTTTTATTGATTTTCCTGTTGTTTTATTATCTTTTGTTGTATTAATCATAATAAGTTATTTACTGTTTGCTTATTGTCTTTTTTAATTGTATGTACAGCACTTATATTATTATTATTATTATTATATACAGATGATTATATTCAGGATTTGAAATGCAAAAGAGATGTGATGTATAAATGTAAGTCCACATGAGCAGTCTGTACTTGTTGTACGAAGAAGTGACATAAGGCTTTACTGGCAGAGGAGTCCACTATGATGGAACCCTAAAGATTACAAATCATCTTGTTGGGACTGTCTGTGCCAAATTTAATGGCAAGCTATCCATGTCATTTCACTCAAAACCACAAATATGAACCTGCTGGTGGCACAGCAGGCAAAAAGTCAGGGGGTCATCAAAGTTATGGGATGCATCATATGGGAATCATGAATGTTTGTACAAATTTCTATGACAATCTGTTTAAGTTCAGTTAGGACCACGTTAGCCAAAGAAAAACTGTATTTTCATTTGCAGTAATATATATATAAACTGGAAAAACAAAGTTCGGAAACTTGTGTTTGGTCGATTATTTCTCTGTTGTTACAATGCTAATGGGCATTGTATTTTACATCGTTGGAAAGCCTGTTTATTTACCTTCGCAATGATGTCCAACTTGTAAGGATCATGCATTTGTGGGATGAGCAGCACAGCTGATTATGTGGGTAGCGCCCAAGAAAACTTGCCAAAATGCTCTGCCGATGGTAAACAGTGTATTCTCATAAGGCTACCAGGAAGCCTGCAATGACTGCCCTTCACCGTCAGGCCCGTTTGCGCTGGTGTCGACAACACAGACAATGGAACCTGAACATGTGGGGGAATGTCATGTTCAGTGATGAGTCCAGGTTCTGTCTGCCAAAGTTGGATGGCAGGGTCAAAGTATGGAGACGACGTGGAGAACGCTATGCTGATTGTTGCACCGATGGAGTAACAGCTTTTGGTGGGGGCAGTGTCATGGTGGGGGG